>JAQFZT010000181.1:0-35431 GCA_034696325.1 Camisiidae sp. | reverse complement strand
TGACTGTTGTTGGCTTTGAGTTTGTTGTGAACAATCATTGGATAATAATTGTATTTCATCTAATTTTCTCTTAGGAATGGTTGGCTCGTATTCTAACTCATCGTGAGATCTCTTATAACTCATTATTATTTCAATATTTAATTATCATTACATTTATTCAAGTTATCACTCCATTTATCAATTAAATTATCATATATTTTATTAAATCACTTCAATACGAAATACGTAGTGAAAGGTTTTACTAATTATTTATTAAAATTAGATCTTTATATTTGTTTTTTATTTTGTTGAACTCAAAAACAAATTCTGTGATGAGTCGATACTTTAGACTATTTTTATGTCAATAAAACCGGTTTTCCGTATAAAATACCGTATTTTACGTTTTTATTTCAATTATATTTCTTTATATAAATTCATATCAAGTTTATTGCAATTGAATAGTTTTGGTGAAAGTAAAGACTTAGCAATTTTCAAAATTAAAATAAATGTTATGATCTATTAATAAAATATTTTAAATTATCGTCAATTGTTATCAATAAGTTATCAATACATTTAATGCAGCGAAACATCCGGTGCTATAACTTCACAGTAAAGACCTCTAAATTTAATATTAAACTCCAGTCCACAAGATTTGAAAGAATTTTAGATAAAACTGATTAAAGATTTGTTTGATTGATAGAAATTGGAAAGAATTAATAAAATTTCTATCTATTGAAGAAATGTGGCATTTGTATTGAGGGAAATGTTAATTACTATAATCAAAATGTGAAATTGTATGCAAGACTTACATCACTTGCATTGAATTGACGTAATTGTATGAGACATTAATTGCATCATCTCTGATGTCAAGATTTAGAGATTTTCCAATAGCTGGAGAAAAATTACATTTTTCTGCAAATCCCCTAAACATTTATAACACACTTTTGAATCCTAATTGAATTTGAGTAAAAATCACTAGAAATTGTCAAAATATTATTTAGAGTTAATGTAAAGCGAATCACGAGTTAATTCTAGATTAAAAAGAAAGTAAATGTTATTTTGAGTGTTATATTGTGTCCTTTGAATAGTGTATTAAGTTATCAATAAGTTTATTGAATAATAAATATTTAATAAAAAGTATGAAAAGTGGTTTAATGTAATACGACTTGAAATGTCAGCTGAAAATACATTGATATCTGAATCTAATAGTTCTGAAATGGTCTCTAATTCAAGGTGTGATTCGTATTATTATCAATACTAGTCTTATTAATTAATTATTAATAATTAACAACTAATTTAATTGATTTGTAAAAACTTGAAAAACTTATTTTTGTTCATAAATACTTTGATAAGAAATTAGACTTTGAATTGAATATTAAAAATCGCTAATAAAATGCTTAATAGACTATTGCGAGCCTTGAAATCGATTTCACTCATCAATTATGCAATTTCTCATTTCACGCATTCTTTACAACAAATTCAAAGTTGGATTAATACTTGGTTCCGATGGAGACCAACTTCTGCTCTCGAGTTAGATTTGGCCGAAAAGAAAGTGCTCTCATGTATGAAATCAATTTTGATTTAATGATTTAACTTTAATCCTAAGACATAGACATATCTTTTTTATCTTTAAATATATTAACAGTTCTGAAGACGCCATTCAAGAGCTATTATGTAAATATAGGCAATGGTTGGGGTCTCGAGAATAACAAAATTTGGACGATAGAAATGTCTCCACAAATATCTTTAGACTATAATAGAAATAGTGATGAGAAACGAGCTCTTCCTCTAGTTTTAATTCATGGGTTCGCATCAGCAGTAGGCCTTTGGTCTTTGAATTTGGATTCTCTAATGAAAACCGATCGCAAAGTCTATGCCTTCGATTTATTAGGTTTTGGTAAAAGTTCGCGACCTTTTTTCGATAATTCCGAAACGGCTGAACTCGAAATCGTTGAGAGTATAGAGAGATGGAGAGCAAGTGTTGGATTAAATGAAAAGTTCATACTATTAGGCCATTCATTTGGCGGTTATCTCGCAATGTCTTATGCCTTACAACATCCTGAAAGAGTTGCGCACTTAGTATTAGCTGATCCGTGGGGTATGCCTTCACAGCAACAGAACCAACAACTCAATCAACACAATTACCCAAAACCTCTTTGGGTCAAAATGGCCGCAAAACTCTTTCAGACATTCACACCATTAGCAGGTCTGAGAGCCGCCGGGCCGTGGGGTCCAAAACTGGTCAATAAATTGAGACCTGATTTGAAGAAGAAGTTTGAAAGAGTGACTGGAGAAGAGGGCGCCGACTGTTTTCTCAATTACATCTATCACTGTAACGCTCAGTCAAATCCAAGCGGAGAAATTGCATTCAAATCTTTGTCGTCATCAATGGGTTGGGCCAGATATCCAATGATTGATCGCGTCACTCAATTACATCCCGATATCAACCTTACATTTATTTATGGCTCCCGTTCTTGGATTGATCGTCAGCCAGGGTTTCAAACCAAATGTCTTTTGGGAGATCGCGTCGATGTTCATGTCATCCAAGGCTCTGGACATCATATTTATGCTGATAAACCTGATGAGTTCAATGATCTGGTCTCTAAAGCGTGTTATTCTGTTGACCAAAAACTTGAGTTAAATACTGATAATAGTAATAATAATGTTAATAATATTGATGAAGTAAATGTTTCATCAATCGAAGCTTTAATCGAATGACAGTTTGTTTTTTGAAAATCCATTTGTTTACTCAATTGTAGTATTATATAGCTATCTATTGAGGTAATCATTTCATTATTTTGATTCATGTAATTTAGAACTCATTTTAATTGTTATCTTTAGCTTAATATATTTGTTATCATTTTTAAGTGCATTATTTTTTATTTTTCCTTAAATTCTTGATTTTTCTTCCATTTTTACTCAATATTACTTCAATTTATTCTTTAACTTCATTTAAGTCTTTCTCAAAATTATTCAAATTGACCAAAAAATCAATGAAAATCTATTTATAATACTTAGAAATATTGATTATTCTATTAGTCATTTGCTATAACTTTCTTTTATACATATGATTGCAATGCAAGCATTTTATATTCAAGTATTATTAGTGGAAAGTGATTGCATATTAAACATTATAAATTCTCAATTATAGACTTAAATATGAGTTTCAACTTTTAAAATATTTGAAATTTTGATTTGATTTTGAAAAATAGACCCAAATAACAGCTTTAAATTGACTTCAATTGGAAAAATGCAATAATAAAGCATTGGTCTCATCTTATAGAAGAATAAAGCATAAGGCAAAACACAATTAATTATTTGAAATTTAGCCATAAATCACTGAAAACTTTCTCAGTCAATATGAGATACATATGTCAACCGCATAAAAACGATCACTAGAAATACATTAGTTGGAAATGATGCCCATATTTTAAAAAAATTCATTACTTACGGTTAATGGTAAGGATTTGATAGTCAAATATATAATTTCTAATTCATTTTGAAACTCAGCATTTTTATTATACAACGCTATTATTCGCTATTATACATAAAGTAATAAATGCAATATTGATTTTCAACATTGTTTATTATAACCGAAATTCTTAATTAGTTGGAAAAATTTTGTCGATTATCAACTAAAATCACCAGAAAATCATTTATTCTCTAGAATTTAATTTAAATAGAAATAAAAATCTAAAACATTAACAAGTTATAACTGAGCGATAAATTTTGAATGAACCAAAATTTTGAATTTACAATTGAATTTAAATCTAATATTATGACAATTCTAATAATTGAAAAATTTGAATATCATAAGTGATGCCAAAATCCCAAATATGATAGAAACTACTGCACTGTTTCGGATGACTAGCATTTGTTTGCATGTTATTGAACATTAAGAACCTTTTTAACAGCTAAGACAATATCACTACTCTGTGGCAGTGCATTAATTTCAAGTGATGCGGTGTACGGCATCGGCACATCAGCTCCGGTAACACGAACCACAGGTGCATCCAAATAATCAAAGGCTGGGCCTAAACAAGAGATCATTTTTAAACTATTTCCTAAAATTATTTCTATAGAAGCATACTTTCAATAATTTGTGCACATATTTCTGCGCCAACACCAGACTGAGGCCAACCGCCTTCTACTGTCACCAAATGGTTTGTTTTCATAACTGATTTAATGATAGTTTCGGAGTCCAATGGCCTTAAACTTCTCAAATTAATCACTTCACATTCGATACCACTGGACGCTAACTCTTTGGCCGCCTCGAGACACGTGCCCACAGATTTTGAATGTGAAACTAATGTGATTCCATTACCGGTTCGTTCTATCTTTGCTTTTCCGATTGGCACTAAAAAGTCTTTGGACTTCACGTCATCGCTAACATCAAAAGCTATGCCATACATGAGTTCATTCTCGAGAAAGACGACGGGATCGGGATCTCTAATGGCAGATTTGAGTAAACCTCTGGCGTCTTCTGCAGAATAGGGAGATATGACTTTAAGTCCTGGACAATGGCTATACCAGGCGCCAAAGCATTGAGAATGTTGTGCAGCCACACCAGCGGCTGCACCGTTCGGACCACGAAAAACAATCGGAACCGCAACCTATTGTTCAAGTTTTATAAATTAATCTTTTTATCTAAACTAAACTTAAGGTTAAGGAAATCATAATGTGATTCAATACCTGTCCGGCAGACATATAGAATGTCTTCGCGGCTGAATTGATAACATGATCGATGGCTTGCATCGAAAAATTAAAAGTCATGAACTCGCAAATGGGTCTCAAACCCGCCTAAAGTTTTCAAATCAAATGAGCAAAAGTTTAGAAAAAGTTGAGAAAATAGTGTTGAACTGAAGTATGGAATGCATACCAACGCAGCCCCGACTGCAATGCCAGCGAAACCAATTTCAGTGATAGGAGTGTCGATGACTCGATTATCTCCATATTTTTTCCACAAACCTCTACTTATCTTATATGCGCCGTCATATTGAGCCACTTCTTCTCCTAATATGAATACACTTTCGTCTCTTTCCATCTCTTCATCCATTGCAGAGTTTAGAGCGTCTCTAACTGTCAACTAAATCAATAGTATTAACACATTCATTAACTTTAATCAATTCAATCGTACCATAAGTTTAATCATAATTAATAATTAATTGATTCGTAATTTTAGATAAGTTTCAAATTAAGAAAAAAACTATAAAACCTGTGCTTTTAAAACATGAGACGTTGAGATATTTCTATTATTTCTAATAAATTTGTTTATCAATGAAATAGTGTTTGATTTCCGACAAAACATTTTGACCAACATTTTGATTAATTATTTGTTTTTATTATTTTTTAATAACTTTTCAAAATTATTTAATTATGAATTGATTTGTCTATTATTATATCGATTATTATGTATTGAAATCAAAATTTTATTAATTGAATGAATTGTTTGAACATTCGTTTAATAGTAGGAAATATTGAGAAAATATAAGCCAATAATGAAATTAAATGATATTTAAAAACATGATAATAATTGATAAATTCTTGATTGAATTGAATATTAAGAAATACTATTAAAGCGCATGACTTTCTCATACATTTAAAATCTAGAAAATGTTTGACTTGTTCCTATTTTTAAAGAAAAACAAATAAGGTTTCGATACTTTTGTTCCCGATTTCTAATAAAGTATGAATAGATGGATAAATAAATGCATAAAAAGTTTTAGTGTAAGACATAATATATGGATTTGAGTTAACTTTACAAGTGCTGCAAAAGTGAGGCATTGGATTGAGGATCACATCAAAGGTCATAATCATTATTAGATTGATTGCCGGTTTTTAACCACTTTTGAGTCGATGTAAGTATTTATTATCTATTATTTATCCATTCAATTAAAACCTAAATATTCAAAAATATTTATCATTTAATAAATCAATCAATAGATTATAATTAGATATAAATTGAATTACATTTTAATAATTGTTTGAAATATTGTCCCATTTTTTCCATAGTGTAAAGAGTGTTGACCTTGAATTGAGCTCTCATTCACCGCATTTCACAATTCATACAAATCTGATTTAAATTTATAAATAGTTATTATATTTTATTAAATAATAAGATGTCAATATTTGCTGCAATACTTGAGGCGTCGAATAAGAGTCCATTTGTAAAGCCATTTGTGGCTCATTGCGAGCGATCAAACGCTTCAACACCATCACAATCGACTCAAATCATACCACAAAGGAATATAGCTCTGGCCAGCGATGGTTTGTATTCACCATTCAATTCATATATCATATAACTATTGTATTTATCAATGTTTTATCTCTTGGAAATGATTGTTTTTATAAAAAGATTTTTTTTGACCCACTTTTAGAAAGAATTTGCTTAGCATTTCATGTCTTAACTGTTTCTTCAAATTTGAGCAAAAAATTAGTATTTTGTTATAAATCAAGAAATTTGTAGTGAATCACTTGACTCGTATTTTCGTCTATTAATCAATTGCAAAGTCTTGACAAAAAAGAGCTTTGATTAATGAGCTCTGAATTACTTTTATATGAATTATAAGTTAAACTTGAATTATTGATTCCTTGAACTGGATTGAGAATTGATTTGTTTTAATTTATTTGGTATTATAGAGACATATAGTGTAGAATACGGTTCTATGCAATTCTTCGGATTGTGTGGTATTGGTGGTATTTTAAGTTGTGGGATAACACACACAGCTCTTACACCACTAGACTTGGTTAAGTGCAGAATTCAAGTGGATCCAGCCAAATATAAAGGAATATTCAATGGTTTTGGAGTCACTGTTAAAGAGGATGGTATTAGAGGTTTAGGTAAAGGATGGGCCCCCACTGCTATCGGATATTCATTACAAGGATTAGGAAAGTTTGGATTATATGAATTATTTAAAGTAATTTACAGCGGATTCCTCGGCGAAGAGCTCTCATATCAATGGAGAACATCATTATATTTGGCAGCTTCGGCTTCAGCAGAATTTTTCGCTGATATTGCTTTGTGTCCAATGGAAGCGTGTAAAGTACGCATTCAGACACAGCCCGGATGTCCGCCATATCTTCGAAAAGTTGCGCCAATGATTTTCAAACAAGAAGGACTTATGGGTTTCTATAAAGGACTGACACCGCTTTGGATGAGACAAATTCCATATACAATGATGAAGTTTGCCTGCTTTGAACGAACCGTTGAACTACTTTACAAACATGTTGTGCCCAAACCTAGAGATCAATGCAATAAAGCAGAACAGTTGACTGTCACTTTTGCTGCCGGTTATATCGGTATGAAATACATTTATTTCACATATTTTTCAATTAATTGTTAACTTATTCACTTATTATTCAACAGCTGGTGTGTTTTGCGCGATTGTATCACATCCTGCAGACACTGTGGTCTCAAAGTTGAATCAAGACAAAGGTAGTACTGCTGGTCAAGTGCTCAAAAAGTTAGGAATGGGAGGTAAGTCTACATTCAGATCTATCAAATTAAGATCATTCATAATTAACGTATAAACACGCCTTAACTCACCGGTGATTTTGGGTAATTCTCATTGCAAATTTTGAGCACATAATCACTTGTGACTATTCTGTAAGTGAAACGGTTTGATTTGCACCTTAAATGCAATGTGAGACAGAGTGTAAACTTTGATAAATGAGATCCCAATAAAGGGTAAAGTTTTCTTTAGTTGATTGATATAATCACATGTAATATAAGATGGAATTTAGCCCAGTTTTACCTATAATCTTATGTGAGATAAGGCAGGTTCTATAGGTTAAGATTAAAAAATAGCATTACACGCTTATTAAGTCTCAATTTGTAATGATTAATACAATTGAGATGAGTCATTACGTGTTAAATGAAATCTCTTCTCACTTTTAACAACTACTTATCTTTGAAGAGTATTTAAACTATATTAAGTACTTTTTGAAAATTGATAAGTAGACAAGTTTTAAAGAGAATTGAACATAACAAACATAACATTTAATTAATTAGAATTGAAATTTAACCCCTTCTTTCTTAAAGGTGTATGGAAAGGATTGACACCAAGAATTATAATGATCGGTACTTTAACGGCACTTCAATGGTTTATTTATGATGCTGTCAAAGTATGGCTACGACTTCCGCGTCCGCCACCGCCTGAAATGCCGGAGAGCTTGAGGAAAAAATTGGCTCTAAAACAGCAATAAGTTTTAGCCGTTAAACAATTTATTAATTATTCAATACTAAGTTTAGTCTGTAATCTAATTGCACTGTAATTTAAGTTTTAATTTTGAAAACACTTTCCAACGAAACATTTTTAGCTTCAAATATCAAATAAATCTAAACAAGTCTTACTTTAATACTTATTTTACAAATAGTTGTACAGTAAGTCATGAAAACACTCTTAGTGTTGGACATTATTAATTGAAATGAGAATAAAAAGAACTTTATTTGGTTTATTGGTTTAATAAAATGATTAAAAAATATATTTTGCAAACTTTTAATGTTTAACCCGTTGAAGGAAATGAGATCTACTCTAAGAATGTGTTGAGAGTGTGTTGTATGCGAACAATAGTTTGCCATAATTAGAACCGGTGTTTAAATTTAGCTCTGAATGGGTTGCATAAGGTTAGAGAGTGATTGTTATGGTAGCGCTACCTTATAGTCAAATTATTAACTCTTATATTATACTAGTTTTATAACATTCTATACTTATTACTATTTGTCACTCATTATTACTTATGTTAAAGGACTCAATGCATTATTAATTATTTGCTGCTATACAATGAGTAAACATTAAAATTATAATCATTTTAATATTCAAACAATTCATTTCTCTTCAATTAAGTGTATTTAACTATTATTCAAATTATTAATTAATAGTAAAACTAAAAAGTAATAGTTATAGTGTTAACAATAAATAACGAGTTTTATAATACTTTTTCCATTTAATTCATAATAAAAGGTATTTATTTATAATCAAAATATTTAGAGATGTATTCATCAAAATCTTATTCAATTGTGTTTTGCCATTGGATTGAATCTATAGATTGAAATTGTTTTGCAATTGAAGACATCAGACAATCATCAGAATTGGGATCCATTACTAATAGTGATAAAACGGCTTTATTTTCGGCAAAACCCGTAAGTCTATTATGAATACTTAGTGTTTATTAGAAATTTGTCTTAATTTTGCAAATTATTATTGAGTTTAAAAAAATAGGATTTAATTATTATTAAATAGTAAAAAATAGTATTAAAAATGTGCTCATCAAGTGAGAAATGGATGTAATGGTAACCCATTGACCCATTGATTGGTTCCTAAAGTATGAGCTATTATTTAATTATAATTGGTATTAATTATCCCCATTTTGCCGGTTTTACTTCCCTGAGTAGTTAACTCTTGAGTAACATATTATACAATATAACTATGAATACAATGTATATCTATTATGCCTATAATCTCAACCATTAGATCTATTGAAATGCTGGTGTCCGCCCACTGTCCACCACTTTTAAGCCCCACCCGCACAATGTTTGAGCCCATCATCACATTTTCGCAATCAATTCTTGTCTATGCATTTATTGCAATCAAAATACTATTATTGCAAACTTTAGTTATAAACTCAATTTAGTTCTTAAGCTATAACTCTTTAGAGATTTATTATTATTTTAAACGTTATAAGTTTTCAGTTTTGTCGGTCCACCACTTCTTCGTTTCACTTTATTCTCATTTATCTTTCATTTATTCCTAAACTTGTTATTATTAATCATTTTTTCGGTTTACTATTGGTTTGATTTTTATATCATTTATTATTTAACCTTTAAATGCATTCCTCATTCAAATGATTGAATTGATCGTCAATTAATAGTAGTTTTTGATTATTATTATGAAATTTGAGATCCGATTTAAAGCGAATATCTTTCATAATATTGATTGAATTTCTATTATTATAATTGATATTTTATTAATTTGTGCACAACTTTCACAACACTTTCGTTATAATAAATGATTGTCTAATATATTGATGATCAGAGTTGAAATCTGTCATTCAGTGACGTTTTCGCTAATCATTTGAGTGCTATTTTTCCGAAATACGTTGCCATCAATTGAGGCCAAAAATCTACGGATGAGTCAACTCTTTCAGTGATTCAAAGATTGCAATCATTTCTCTCGAATCATTGCAATAATGATTCAATTATTTGAATGCATCATTCAATGACGTTTTTATTTTACAAATCAATTTAGACAAAAGTGCGAAAATACATCTCATTTTTATTCCCGTTTATTATCAATACATCACTTGTGAGGAATGGCTCAGAGAGTCTCAATTTAAATTACATTTCAAATAATCTTTTCATCAAAATTGCATTCATTTTTCAAATTTGGTGTAAATATTAAATTCAAATCCCATTAAGAGCTTAACGAAGAGATGACTTAATCTATTAGAGAATAACAGCAATTATAAGAGAAAGCATTTTTATAGCCATTTTCAGCAAATGAGAGCAAATCAATATTGAAAACAGGTTTCGATTTAAGTGATTCATTCATTTTTATAATGAATTTCCTTTGAATTAAAGTAAAACACATATGCATTACATAAAGACTTACCTCTATTTTAAACTTAAATCAGAACTACTGAGCATTCATTGAAACTCAAAGGATGCCAATTGTTGGAAGAGTAATGACAGACAAAAAAATTTTTATGCATTTATTTATTTGATTCTTCCAACTATTCGTGTCCTCTATTTTTCCATCTATTTGAATGTCAAACAGCTATTGAAATGAAATATTTTAAAAGAGTTGAGAGAAAAAGTTAATCAAAGGCATTAAAATGATGATAAAAATGGATTTATTAGAGTCAAGGTTTTCTATTACTAATAAAACAAAGTTTTGTTTCAAGTCTCGTTTATTTTTATCACATGAAAACATTGAATAAATTGGATAAAAAAAAGTGATTTCCTATAAAAAGTTTTCTCTATAAACTATTATCGTTTAAAAAGTTCGTAAACATTAAGCACTTGAAATGATTTCATTTGTTACTACATAGAAAAAAATGTAAAGTTGTTGAGAAATGTTTGTCTATATGTTGTTCGACGAGTGAGAAGTGTTTCTCTTTCAACATATAAGTTGTTAAGTAATGCCTACGAAACTAAATAAAATTGAATCTAAATCTTATCTTATATTCGGGTTTTACATATGATCCGTACATTCGTACAAATAATTCAATGGTTGTAAAAAAGTATCGCTTATCTCACTATTGAAACGATTTGTGTGAGAGTCGAAACTTCAAACTGATTGCAAAGTTAGCTCTCGATAGGAATCGCAATCTTATGGGCGGAACAAAGTTTTTTAAATCATTATTTAGAGAGACGTCAGTTTCAGACGGACTTTCAGTGATTAAATGTTTGAAACTTATATTTATTATGTAAAACTCTAATAGAGAGCTAGAAAAAGATGTCATTTTGTCATTTGCCGATTATTTAGATTGAGATCTAGTTGTTATTCATTTGTCTAATTATTTTTGTTCACTAAAAAAGTCTTTACTTTTCATAACATTAGTTTTGCGTTTTAAATGAGTGCCGAATAGTATTGGATTGTAGTATTGGGTGCAGTACTGCTATTGTATATATCATTTGCCATTTTATGAGACTTTTGCATCTTAACTATGTTTGCTATGTTTGGTGAAGGTTCACATCGTTGTGTTCTCAACACATTTAGTCTAATGAAAAAGTTTTATGCAGTTTTAGTTTTGAAGGCGCAACTCCTTTAATGGATACCATGAGCCTAAGCCTTCTAACTATTATAACTACTATTAGGCACACACATAGACACACTCATACACACACTCATACACACACTCATACACACACACTCATACACACATACGCTCATACACTCATACAGTATTGTAATCTCAATTTGCCGCTCAATTCACAGTTAAATTGTAAAAGTGGCGTATATTCTACATTGTCATGGAATCAATGATTGAAAATCAATCTATTTTTGGCCTCATTTGACACACTAAAAGAGACACACCTTTGGGTTCTATGGGTTTTAAGGGACTGGTATTCGGACTATGCTTTAGCACTGCATTGGCTATAGTTTTGGTTGCATAACATTTCTAGTTTGTTATGAGTCAAATTGGAAATCAATACCATTCAACGTTTCTTACTTTCTATGAGATGTTTCGGTAGCAGATGTGGCGCTTTCAATGTCGCTTTACTTGCATTACTCGCTATACGAGCCTAACAGTACTGTTATCGCAAAGCTTTCTAAATGCTCTTTTGTCTCTTTCTTCTGATTCTGTCTCATTCCAAATGTTTAATAAAACTATTCTTAGCGGGTCATAGAGTGCGTCAGTTCTTTGAAAAAATCTCATATTCTTCTCTAATGTGACTTTTGTATAGAATTAACTAATATTAGTATATGTTTTGCAGAGAAAATTGATTACTAAACCTGAAGCAATAGAGAAAACCTGAAGTAATATTGGAATTCTCGCAAATTTTTATCCGTCAACTCACTTGAAATGCTTAAAGAGCTCGAGAGAGAATAGAGAAGACCTTTAGTATATTGTTGAGCGCATGCTTGAGCACTGCGGATTCGATTTGTATGTGTGTTGGCTTCTCTTTTTCGCTGTGCTCTCTTCTCTTGCCTCTCTTCTGTCTCTCCTCTTTTCTGTCTCTCCACCTTTAAGCTGCACTACATCTGAGGCCAACTCGATTGTAATCTTGATTCTATGTGTGTGTGTATGTGTTCAAAATGGCAACAGACTCTACAGACTCAAAATCAACTCAATCAATAACATTGGGTCGCATTTATAAGTTATTCATTCATATTTTAACCCCTAATACTAGTATTAAATTGTGTTCCTTATCATCTTATTTGCATTGAGTTTGAATAATGTGAAGCATTAGTAAAAATTATTATATTGTTTGCCTCGAAATGATCATAAAATGGCGAAATTTAACGATATTTTAGATGTATTAATATCTTTAAAAAATGCTTTTCAATTGTCAGAGACAGCACATTATCAAATGAACTCTTATCGCCCATTTGAGCCTCTGTTCAAAAATTTCTATTAATGAGATCAGTATCTATTCGAAAATCAAAATTGAAAGTAAGCTCATTCTCATTACTATTTCTTTCATTATTTCTCAATTATATCATTACAAGTAAAAACTTTGTAGAAATATAACGATATTTTCAATCAAAATAATATGATTGCGAAACTAGATTAACATTAGGCTAATTATCTTCTACTTTGTTGATGGGTTTCATTTTACATATTGAATTAATTATGTTTATTTACTTTAAAAACTCAATACATTGGAGATAATTACTTTTTTCAACTCCATATACAATTCTCCTCACTATCAAATCCATTAAATGTAAATTATCTAATCGTAGCGAAACCAAAATACAAGCAATAGTTCAAAGACTGTATCTGAAACCCAATACATCTCTTTATTTTGCAATTCATTATAAATTACAGACGAGTAAAAACTTATCTTTACATAATTTCTTTATTTCTTTCCAATCATTCGTATAACAATTGATAAATCCAATAAAAATGTTTTTATGATGAATATTTTGTTTTCTCCCTAAAAAATTGTGACATATCATTATCTGTTTTTTTATTTCTTGAAATATCATATATCTGTAGAGTATATCTTATTTCCTCTATTAAAAAAAGTCTTCTGTTCTCGGCTTCTAAGCTATGATTTGATTTAAATTTAGCATTTGTTTTATTTGATAATTGCGATTAATTTGATAAGTTTGCACATGTAGAAAAGGATAAAATATAGGATATCTAAACGACAAAAATGCTTTTAAGTTAGTTGAGTGCACGCCGAGAGACCAATATTAGTAAACACTTTGTGTCGCAAATAATTGAATTTAAAAAGCATAATATGCTATACTTTTTGCATTCATAGTAGGAGTATATGTCTGGTGAACGTTGAATGTATGAATGAATGAACCTTAAAATGAAAAATATACCAAAAAAATGGTCTATTGACTAAGATTTTGCTAAATCAATAATGACGTGTTTAAAACACAGTCATTTACTGTTTGCTCTGCTCTTTTATTTTATCATATCTTCAGTTATCGCCAAACAAAAGAATAATATTTGTCTTGAATATGTGATTATTTTCTTAAAAATTGCTATTTTTACTCAACAAATGAGTGGAAAAGCAATTACTATTGTTTTCTAAGTTCAAAACTTTCTCACAACACTTTTCTTCACTGCACTGTACTTTCAATGCTTCCTTTCACTCAAATATTTCCTTCAATTATCAGTTGACATAATTTCTGTGATTTTAAGTAATTTTATTGATAAATATTTCTACTGATACCAAATAATTGGCATTAACTAAGAATACATGCTTTGAATTTATGAATAGAAATACTTGAGAAACGATTTGATAATTTCTCGCCTCAGATTCGATGCATTAAAAGATTTTGTTTTTTTTAAATTACTTGCAATAACTGTTATTTAGTTGTGATATAATGTTGAAAAATGTGAAAAAAGCACTTAAACTGAATAATTTAAAAATGTTGTTTGAGAGTGAAGAAGTAGAACTTCTATGAAAGTATATAACATTTCTCATTCATAAATTCACTTTTGCGACATTTATGCTCAACTTTTATGTTGTATTTTACAAGACATGAATGAAATAAAATAGTCAAATGCTATTTTTAGTGGTGTTTCAGAACAGACTTATGAAATAGTGAAGATTACACTCAAGTTAAAACCTCTTTCTTTTTTAAGCCCAACTAATTAAGAGTCGATTCTTTAATAGTAAGCAGATTCTTGTCATTTATTCTCACTTTTTCGCACTTTGTATCTAATCTTTTATATCTGTTTTGTTATTCATTATTTATATTTGATATGATTTTTATTTCCTAAAATCACTTATGTTTCATGACTGTATTGATTGAAAAGGTTGAAGTTTCCGCTTTTAGAAGTATTTTGAATGTTATTCTGTGAAATAATTATTAGACATATTTGCGAATATAAATTATTTTTACTTGTGAAGTAAGTTGAAAATTATTGATGTATTGCTTTGTATTAAATACTGTATATTTTTTATTGATATATATTCCATATTGAGTTAATAAATATACTATAAAGGCATATAAAGGCATATAATTAGCATGTTTTACATGCATAGAACTTGTATGACCTCATATGACATTTGAAACATATTCTAAATTGAGTGGCACTGTTTTCTTACTCGATTCGGGCTATCAGTCAGTTTTTGCAGCTTTAATAGACACAAATCATCAAATTTAGTATGGATTGATTGAAAAGGTTTAAAATTTAAAATGAATTGTGACAATTGCGGTCTCTCCCCCGCTCTTTCCCGCTCTGACTCTCAATGAAAGATATATTATTCATATTGTATTCATCAGTAAAACGTGACCCCATTGCCATTGCTATTATTTGATGCACCATATTATCGATCGAACATTTTTTTAATATTTATAAATATATTCTATGTTAGTAACACTGCAATGCAATGCAATCCTTTTCACAATTGATCCTAAAATGAAAATTCAAACAGTATATACACATATAACTATATACATATCTATATCTAATTAATTATGCTCTGCTCTCACTTTATAGGTCTTTCAAGAGATTTTGTTAGGAATATCGTTTGAATTTTATTCATTATGAAATACTGCTGATTAGTGCAATACTTTAAAAAGGTATCTATTATTATATTTTATCATATAATATATTATGGTCTTAAATATTAAAATTAATCAATTATTTGATTATAACATATAGTTTAGCGGAGGTTTATTGTATAGTCATGGGAACAGTCGAAAATGCGCCCTCACCTGCATATGATGTATCGGTTATGCAGCTCAGAGAACTTATGGATAACAGAGGTCAAGAAGGAATTACCAAAATTCAGCAGCAATTCGGTAATGTGTTCAACCTCTGCAACGCTCTTCACACTGCCCCTAATGAAGGTTTACATACAATTCATTTATTTATTAATTCAAACAATTCTTGTCATAACTATTCATTTTAATTTCCATTTCAATGTTAGGCTTAAGCGGAAACCCTAAAGATTTAGAACATAGACGAGAATATTTTGGTGCAAATGTAATTCCACCCAAACCTCCGAAAACATTTTTACAATTAGTGTGGGAAGCCTTGCAAGACGTGACACTTATTATCTTAGAAGTCGCTGCTATTATATCTCTGGCACTTGCCTTTTATAAACCTCCTCCTGGAGAAGAAGAAGAGGACAGCGGAGGTACACATTGTATACATTGATTATTTTGAAATTAGTTATGAACTAATGTATCAGTAATTGATTTTTGAATATAGAGATAACTATGATAGTTAATGATATACTTTGATTGTATTATTAAATGAATAGGTGGAGGAGTGCACGAAAGCGAGAGTGAGGCCGGTTGGATAGAAGGGGCTGCTATTCTGGTGTCCGTCATTATTGTTGTCCTCGTAACTGCCTTTAATGATTATACTAAGGAACGACAGTTCCGAGGTTTGTATTCTCTCATTTATATTCTCAGTCTTCTCTTCTATTCTTTTACTTTCTCTCCTCTTTTTCTCTTCTCTCTTTTCCTCATTTTATCTCTTCTTTATATATTTTATTCGAATCAAGAGTTTTGTCTCATAGGCTTTCTGTATCATTATTTTTATTAATCGTGTGTTTCATTTTGTGATTCTCTCATTGTATTTGATGATTAAGGTCTGCAAAACCGTATAGAGCATGAGCATAAATTTTCTGTGATCAGAGGTGGAGAAGTAATCCAGTTATTAGTCACTGAACTTGTCGTTGGAGATATCTGTCAAGTCAAATATGGTAAATATTGCCATTCATTCATGCATTCATCTATAATTATGTATCCATTTTCAGGTGATTTGCTTCCGGCAGACGGTGTAATAATACAAAGCAATGATTTAAAGGTAGACGAAAGCTCGTTGACGGGAGAATCAGATCACGTGAAAAAAGGTGATATGTATGACCCCATGCTTTTCTCAGGTACGCATCAAATTAATACTGACATTAAAGTGCAATTTGGTATTAATGGATAATTGCGTTTTTCAGGAACACATGTAATGGAAGGAAGCGGAAGAATGGTTGTAACTGCAGTCGGTATTAATTCACAGGCGGGTATCATATTTGCCCTTTTAGGTGCTGCACAATCTGAAGATGACGCTCAAAAGAAACAAATGAAAAAGGGTTTGTTCTCTCAACTTTCATATTGCATTAAATTACACATTATATCAAACTTTAATATGCATTGTTTTCTAGAGATAATAAATAATAATAATAGTATCTATTAATTTGATTAATGCATATTTTAAAAATTGCAAGTTTTCAGGAATCATAGTTCTTAATTAAAGTCATTTTCTTTCCCTTTTTTGTATGGATTTGTATTCCTATTAACTGTCAAAACCAGCAGAAGCTAAAAAGGCTCGTAAAAAGAAGAAAAGCATCCCAGGAGGTGATAATACTGTTTCCCATTCTCAACATTAATTTTCCTTTTATTTTCTATTGTTAATAAGTATAATATATTTTCTTTGCATCATTGAATTACCTTTAATTACAAAACAAATATAGCACGATCTTTAAGTCAAATATTTTTCCTCCAAATATGGATATAATTATTCAATAGAAACTGATTACTTTTTATAATTTTTGTTTTCTTAAAAATGATTAAATATTTTTTCTCCAGAAGGAATGCGTTTGTTTTTAATAGCATTTGTTTGTTTCAATAGCTGCATGTCCTAATGCTACATCTACTCAACCGGAAATGATACCTCTGAATCAACCTAATTATAACCCTAATTCTACTGTTTTGAAATTCGGTAATTTTTTTTGGTTTTTTCTTGTTTTTATGTTTGTATTCATATGTCGTGTTTCCGAGTGATCATTTCAGTGTTTTGTAAACTATGGGTCCATTCAGATCATTCACTAGAATTTGATTATTAATTTTGTATTTTTAAAAATATTTTCTGGGAAAAAGACGAAGAAGTGGGAGAAGCGAATGTACCCGAAAATTCACACATGATGAACACTGCCAATACTCATCCTGCAGGAGCCGAACCTATTCCTAGTGATCAACAAAGAAAATCAACACAAGAAGAAGAAACAACGAATCCAAGAAAAGAGAAATCTGTTTTACAGGCAAAGCTCACGAAGTTAGCGATTCAAATCGGATATGGAGGTCAGCACTTCATCAATCAATTACTATTACATTAGAATTTGATATGAATTTGTATTAATTATTTTTATATGAATTTGTCATTTGTTTATAGGCTCTGCAATCGCTGTCTTAACTGTAGTCATATTAATCTTGAGATTTGTTATTAAAACATTTGTAGTCAGAGGAAAGCGGTTCTCAATGTTTTACATGCAGTATTTCGTCAAATTCGTCATTATTGGTGTTACAGTTCTTGTAGTTGCGGTTCCCGAAGGTCTTCCACTTGCAGTCACTTTAGCGCTCGCTTATTCTGTTAAGGTATGGGTTATATTACAACATATTATTAGACATAAACACATCGATAGTTAGATGTATAGTAAAAATATGAAAATTTATTTATAAGCTTTCAAAATAAATAATTAGAGTTGAATGACGAAAACAGAATAAAAGCTATAAATCAGTTTAAAATAACAGTGATTTTTGTTTTGATTATGAATACCTATATTATTATTGACTTATTATTTGTGATTTAATAATAAAATGTATCCTAAATTAGAAAATGATGTTAGACAACAATCTAGTGAGACATTTAGACGCGTGTGAGACTATGGGTAATGCGACTGCAATCTGTTCTGACAAAACCGGAACATTGACCACAAATAGGATGACTGTTGTACAGAGTTATATCTGTGGTGTTCATTTCAAAAATCCGCCAAAATTCGAAACACTTCCTTCATCTGTGGGCCCGGTATTGGTTGACGCCATCGCTTTTAATAGCGCTTATACTACACGTGTTATGGTATTTATCACATTATTTATACAATTATTAATTATTAATTCAGTCAAACAGGAAATCCTCAATTTTTCTATTCTTTCAAATGAATGTTAGCCTCCGGATAATCCCGGAGATAATCCTAAACAAGTAGGAAACAAAACCGAATGTGCACTATTGGGATTCGTATTAGATTTAGGAAAAGATTATCAATCGAAAAGGGATGCAATGCCTGAAGACAAGTTACATAAAGTTTATACTTTTAATTCAGTCAGAAAGTCAATGAGTACTGTTATTCCATTACCAAAAGACGAAGGATTTCGAGTCTTAACTAAGGTTTGAATTATAAGCCAATTAAAAGTCACTCTCAAAACACTATATTGAGATGTCCTTTATTTAGGGCGCCTCTGAAATTGTTATGAAAAAGTGTATGTTTATATATGGCAAAGACGGGACTCTTTTACGATTTCCCAAAGAAGAACATGAGAAACTTGTCAAAAATGTGATCGAACCCATGGCTTCAGACGGGTTGCGGACTATATGTATAGCTTATAAAGATTATGTCAAACGAAAACCTGCAGCTCCTAATGAAATACAAATGGAAGCAGAACCCGATTGGGAAGATGAAGATGCTATTGTTACTCGTTTGACTTGCCTTTGCATTGTTGGTATCGAAGATCCTGTTCGACCTGAGGTTTGTTTCTTAGAATAACTTTTCACTTTAATTACAATATCAATTAGTAAACCTTTAATTGGAGTCAAATTTTGAATTCCTCAAGCTATTGACTCATTATTTATATTACTTATAACTGAATTGAGTGATTTATTCTCTTGATTATTAAAGAATAATGCTCTGACTCACAAATCAATATTAACTCTGAGCTTCACTTACATACTTAATAGATTTGAAATCTTTTCTTTACTCATGCGTTTAGTAATCTATTTAATGATATATTTATAATTATGATGACTTAAAATAAAAAGAATTATAATTTTAGAGAAAATCGCTTAATTAGGAGTTAATTCCTATGATTGAAGTCATTCAACTTTACCTATAAGTCTTAGAAATTGAATAAAGACTTGAATTGTAGAGATAAAAAGAGACTTTTCTCACGTACAGCTTTAATATATTTTATCTCATATGAGATGACGAGAATGTATTTATTGATTTTTTGAACCGTTAGGTTCCTGAAGCAATACGAAAGTGTCAAAGGGCAGGAATTACAGTGAGAATGGTTACGGGCGATAATGTTAATACCGCTCGTTCTATAGCAACGAAATGTGGTATTATTAAACCGGGCGAAGACTTTATTGTTTTGGAGGGAAAAGAATTCAATAAACGAATTAGAAGTTCATCAGGAGAAGTGAAACAAGAATTATTTGATAAAGTTTGGCCGCGATTAAGAGTATTGGCTCGTTCTTCTCCCAGCGATAAATATATTTTAGTGAAACACATAATTGAAAGCAAACTAAATCCTAATCGTGAAGTTGTGGCCGTAACGGGTGACGGAACAAACGATGGGCCGGCTCTTAAGAAAGCGGACGTCGGTTTCGCAATGGGAATCGCAGGAACTGATGTCGCCAAAGAAGCGTCTGATATTATATTAACTGATGATAACTTTTCTAGTATTGTTAAGGCTGTCATGTGGGGACGCAACGTCTATGACAGTATCGCTAAATTTTTGCAGTTTCAACTCACTGTCAATGTGGTGGCCGTTATAGTCGCCTTCGTTGGCGCCTGTGCTATAGAGGTTGGCAAACGTTCATTTACATTCTGTTATATTCAAGCCATTTCGTTAGACTTACTCTAATTTTTTGTATTCTATTTTCATCAATAGGACAGTCCCTTAAAAGCTGTCCAAATGTTATGGGTTAACCTGATTATGGACACATTAGCCTCATTAGCCTTGGCTACGGAAATGCCGACCTCCTCCCTCTTGTTACGTAAACCTTATGGTCGTACGAAACCTCTCATATCTAGAACAATGATGAAAAATATCATCGGACATGCAATTTATCAATTGGTTGTTATATTTTTTCTTTTATTTGGAGGTATTCTTCACGTTATTAATCTTTAAATCAATATCAATAATACAGTAATTTTCAAGAAAATACAATCAAATTTATTACTGCTATTTTCTCTTAATTTCATATTTGAAAAGGTGACAAATTTTTTGATATTGATTCGGGACTATATGCGTCACTCAATGCACACCCGACTCAACATTTCACAATAATATTTAATACCTTTGTGATGATGACCCTATTTAATGAAGTCAATTCCCGCAAAATTCATGGCGAGAGAAATATTTTTGAGGGTTTGTTCAGTAATCCCATATTCTATGGAATATTGGTTGTCACCGCAATTGCTCAGGTATTTGATTGACTAAGAAATGAATAGATAAATACTATATACTGTATATATAAATATGTAATGATTTGTATGATATGATTAAACAGATAGTAATCGTACAGTTCGGGGGCCGACCCTTTAATACCGCTGCGTTAACAGTTGAACAGTGGATGTGGTGTGTGCTCTTAGGACTGGGTGTTCTCCTATGGGGACAACTAATAACAACGATACCAACCAAACGCATACCAAAGCAATTCACATGGGGTTCAGGTCCACCCGAAGAGGTGATGGACGGTACCAGTTCTCTAGTTGAAGACGGTAGCAGTGGATCTCTATCTCAAGATGTGAAGAGAACGGGACAAATATTATGGATTAGAGGATTAACACGATTACAAACACAGGTATGTCTTATACAATTACATAACACAACTATTTCACAACAACAGGCACAACAGTTGACTTTGAAACGGCAGAGCTTAGGTTCGCCAACATCTCCTACAAGTGCAACAGCCACTACATCATTAACACATAACAAATAGTGTGTTCTTTCTTTGTAACATTCATTCTTTTTTCATTTTATGGGTCAATCAATTTTGTGAATCAAAGTTTTAATTGCAACGAATTTATTATTACTGTTATAGAAAACAAATGTTTATTCACAGATTGATTGCCCGAAACCAATAATATATAACTTACAAATATTTTTAAAGGAAAAAATCTATAAATATATGATATATAGAAACCAAAACAATTAATGGCAATCGATAGTAGTGTTCAATATATTATTCATTGGTATGGATTTCAATTTAAACTAAATAGTTCTTAATTGATAAGAAATTATTTCGCATTACATGACAAAAATAATTAAGTAAATTTAGATGATGTTTAGATAAATAGTGATACATATAATAGATATACATAAGCTGTACGGTTTTGAGCCGTGACCACAATAATGTCATTGGCAGTATCCTCTATCTAGTCAATTATCAATTAATTCTTTTAGTTGCGCACAAGTATGTGGAAAGACAATGCACTCGCGATGCATGAGAATCGATCTCGAATTTTTCATTTATAATTTATATTTCAACAATTAATATAATATTTATACATTTAAACGTGAATAGCATGTAATTGTTTTACTTGCGATCACAATCAAATCATTTCTATTCATTTTTGTTCAAACGCTAAATTTATTTGTAATCGTATTCATTCGATAGTTTGAGAAAAACTCATTTCAAAATAGCTATCAATTATGTCAGCACTAATTACTTAGAAAAAGCTTTTAATATTCATATTTTAATGCTTTTTTAATTTCAATTGAAATTACAACTGAACTTTTTAAGCATTTTACTGGCTTTTGTCATTTCATGCTATCTTTGCTCATTAAATCTAAAAATTCTTCACTAATAAAACTGCTCACTTCTAATATTACTACTAAACTTCATAACTTAAGTTTTATTTTTCACTTCGAAACGTACACTTTTGGCACAAAGTAGTTTTCATTGTACAGAAACGCTAAGATATCTTTTTTGATGAAATTTGGGCTAAAACCAGAAGTTTATGTGATTGTAATTTTAAGTACAGAAAGCGTTCTGTAATGTCTATTGAAAGTAACTGATGAAGAAAGCCGACGAACATCAAAATAGATATTTTAACTATTCTATACTTTGCATGAGATGACATTTGAAATGCACTGTATTTAAGCCTAATCTTTTATATTTTTAAAACACTTCGACGTTTGGTCAGAGTGCTGGTTACGGAGCTTTTTGGGTATTCTTGTTTCTAAGACTTTGTGCGTTCAGCTGCAGATACTTATGTGCTAATCATTCTCAAGCCTTTTGCACAACAATTTTTCGCACAATTTATATTTATCTGATTTTAATTTGAAACTTATTGGAAATATTTTAGCCTCATTTAGATCTAGTTTCCTTGAAATCTCACTTTTTCTCATTTAAACTCTAATAGCACTATGAATTTTGAATAGTATTGAAATTATGAATCAACCTCTCTATGTTTCTCTCTTTCACATACTCAACACACACAAACATTCATCTCAAACTCTCTCTTTCTCTCTCCTCTCCTATTATGTTATTATGTAGAGGTTTATTAGTTGTTAAATAATTAAATGATTTCTAAAAAATGTTAATAATTCATGTTATTTCAATGTATTTTCCCAATTAATATCCTGTTTTTAAGTAATTAACTAAAATTTCTAAAATATTTGTTTGTCATTCGTTTGAAAACTATGTGTTGTTATATTTTATTTTCGGGCATCGGTTACCTTTACTAATAACTATAATGGAGCCAAACTCTAATAGCAACCAAATCTTAATCCCAAATAACCACTCAATCCGCACAACCACGAAAAATACATCACTTTCCTAATCTTCGTCGACATTGAGTGCTACCACACTGGCAGCTGGATGTGATTGTTATGATCATCATATCGACTAACACTCTCTTTCTCAATATATAACAAATCTCTTAATATCTTAATCGTACTCATACTCATACTCATACTCTGACATTCGTACGGAAATCAAGTGCACAAAACACATACCTCTCCCAAGAATAATGGGTTTGCATGCTTTGCATGACTATATTTAATATCACTGCTATGGAAAGTATAAGTATCTCTTTCTTTCTTTCAATCTTTAATTTTTTTCAATGAACTATTTATGAAAACTGGTATTTATTTGATTTTTACTCGAGATGTTTATTTAAATTTCGTTAATGTAGTGGCACAGCACAACTTCACTATCAAATGAATTTTCAAACTATAAATCACTTGAATCGACTCACTTTTACTAATACAACAATGATTTACAAATCTATTGCTATAAAACTAAATCTAGTAATCATTTGAAGAAACAAAAATAATTAACTCGAATAATGCTTAAGCGATTGGCTCATTTCAAATCAACCGCAAAGTAATATTTGTGACCATTTCCCTAATCATTAATTCTGATTTCAATGATCTTATGATTTATTTCTATTGATACTAATATTTGACAATTCACTTGGGCTTTAAAGCGATTAAATTTGATTTTGTTTCCAACAATTGCACTATTAATTACTAAATGGTGTGTAAACATATTTTAGTTTTTCTACTAATCTTTAACCACAATTCTAAACACAATTATACAAAACTCAATTTCCATATTTCTATTACTATAATCTCTGCGAAAAGCATAGCTTATGATTTTGTATTTGATTTTAATTGATGAATAATTACTTATTTGTTAAATATTTTATGTTTTATCTTTGAATTTGAGAGAAAGTAAAAAGTTTTGGTGATAATAAGCACTTTTGATGTACTGCTGCTCGTATTCCGAAATCTCTGGACATATTGATGTTAATCTGTATTCTATCTCTCAATTATGTTTTGATTTTATGATTTTGTTGGTCTTCATTTGTATCATATCTATTGTTACAAAGAATCTTTTTTTGATGTTTTATCTAATTATTGCATTACTACTACTGAGAGTTTAAACACATGCAAATTCACCGAATGATTATTTGTATTATTACCAGAATTGCAGTTCAAAACAATAAGTTATGAAAACATCTGTTTATTTGAATATATGGTGAGTTACTTTTGGATTTCAGCCCTCAAGCTAACAAAATACCATCTGATACATGGTATCATTTTTGTCAAAAGACTCAATTGTTCGAATCATTAAGTGTTAAGTGATTCTCCATTTGTGGAAACAATTCCCGACACAATCCTGTATTTCAATTGTAAACGACTGTTTGGCACACTTCACAATTTCCTCAATCCAAACACAGCTAACATTTTTATTTTGCTGAGCTATACGTTTTGCTTTGAATGTTAACAAATTGTCTATAATTTATGCTTTGATTTTATTTTGTAGAACGAATTTTTATGTTCAGTTTCATATATGTGTTTGCATTACTAAATGTTGCCATTTATGATTAGCTTTTCTTTACTTTTGATTTTATTTTATTTTCTCGAACGTTTGCGAATTTATTTTTGCATTGCTATAAATTTTGCGTTAAACAAAAAACAGAAATTTATGCAAAATATTCCTCTGAGAAATGTTCGTTATTGACCGGATTCGCTTACTATCAATGACAGCAAAATTAATTAATGAATAAATAACATAATTATATCATTAGATCTATTAACTAATTTAAAAAGACATAAATCTGTAATTTGTGGTCAAGTTTGAAAGGGAAAAAGAAGGAATAGCTAAATATAAATTGATTTGTGGGAAATGGTCAACATTTAATAGAAATCGATTATTTATTCGGAAAATCGATTATTTATTCGGAAAATGCATTATTTACTCGGATCTTGAATTCGCAAAAGACCGATGAAAAAATACATATAATGACTATTAATTAAAAAATACTAAATTATAAATGATGTTCGCGTTGGCAATAGTTGTTTTACTAAAATGATTAGTATGAATAATGATGACATTGTGCTGTGTGCCTACAAAAAAGCCTACAAAAGGTGTTATTTCTCCATTTCCAACAGTTGCGAGTTGTTAGGGCTTTTAAGAGCACATTGGAAGATATGGAAGAGAGACGTAGCGTTCATAGTTTACACAGTTTGCGAACCTCTCGCAGCCACCCGGGCCCCCGACCGCTATCAGATATCAGTTATATAGATGAAGAAGTGAACGGCCCCTCCCCTAACGATTATCCATATGATATGTCCCCTAAAGCCCCAGTAGGACCTAGTTTTGGTAACCTTCACGCCCACATTAACACTACCTCCAAAGATCGATTTCCCAATTACCGCAATCAGCAGCCAATCAACACTCCAGGTTCTGTCGGTGGTCTCGGAGAAACTGCACCATTGCTGGCAAAAGAGCCACAAATGGAACGAAGCAGAAGTGCACCGTTTGCGAGTATGCATCCGATCACTACAGGTCTACATCAGACTTCAGGTAGTCTTTCATCTACTTCTTCGAGTATAAAATGCATCATTTGTTCACCGATTTCCTCGTCTTCGAATAATTCTTTAGGTGCGAATCAGAGACATCTGACTCCATCCACAGCACGACAAACAGCAGCATTAAATAATCCATTAGTACAAGGATATCATCTGTTGGCTGAGCCCAACAGAATTCATGAAACTAGCATTTAAGTTCATTCCCTTCAACTAAAATGCAAACAAATTTACAAACTATTATAAGACATTAGCAATTACTACACGTTTTCAAACAAACTGCATATCACGCGATAAAAGAGCAAATAATTGAAATAGTTTTTAATTAATTTATAATATTATACACTCTTTGTTCCAATTGAACAATTAAATCGACAACGAGTTTGCAAAAAAAGGCGCAAATAATAAATCAATTTCAGCGCAACGCTATGAAGGATGCAAAAAATGAAGATTTCGATGCCTGTCATTTCAAATAATTTAATAATTCATTTCGTTATAGTAATCAAATTGTATAATGCCTTTAAAACATTGTAAATTGAATGTGAGTTGTATTCGATTACGATACACAAAACGCCAGCAAATTTTGCTGGTTTAGGTTGTATTTAATGAATTGGCAATTATTTTATTATGCCATCAATTGTGATGAATTATCAAATTCTAAAAATATTGATAGAGTTATCACAGAAATGAGAGAATGAGAGAGTGAGAGATAGAGAAACCATAATTTTAAGCCAAAAAACTTTCCGTAACTACTAATGGAGTGAAATGATTAATATTTTGTTGAGCCTATCCTTTAATGATCAATTGTGTCCAAAGACTCAATTTATTTTAGTTTTGAAATGATATTTATATCGGTTGTCCTACAATAATATAGAAAATACTATAATATAACCCAAAATAAGTCAACGGTCAACTTGTAAGTAGTAGTGTTTCTAATATTGAGAGCAGAATATTCAGTAATTTATTGGTAGAATTACAGTAATCAACCCTTTTCTCACAATGAGGCTCAATATTTCACTTGTTTTTAATTACTAGTAAACACCTATTATATTCAACTAACATTTTCTTAGCAAATATTAGGGAAGAGAGCCATTGAATCTATAAGAAAATGATATGTAAATATATATATTGAACAACTAATTGAAAAAAAGTTATTTATATAATGCCCAACAGAAGCTTTTTTCCTTCACAATCAGAACAATCATGATTTTAATATGAATTTTTATTTTGTGAAAAATGTTGATTCAAATGAGTATGCATTTTACAGGGTTTAATCATATTGAAAACTGTTTACACCCTATTTAGAAATAGTTAATTATGAATTAATACCGTCTTCCTTGACTTACGACTTATATATAATCGATTTGGTTGCTATCAATACTCAGGTTATTATTGAATTTCAAAATTATCTCAAAATTATTTATTTATTATGATTTAATCAATTGAGAAAAGTTAGATTGAAAAATTGACAAAATTTTGGGCTTATATAAACAATAATAATATTATAGTAGGAAAAATCAATAATTCTGTGACCGAGTAATGATGTAAAACTATTAAAGATTATACACAATTTTGTGACCATTGCATATAAAATGGAATTTGAATTGCATTATGTCAACTCATTGTTATTGTAAATAATACAATGATAATTTCATTGAGTACTTGATATATAATACATAGTTAGAACATATACTGTACAACATGGCTCTCATGGATTGTGAATCTATTTATAAGAAAATCAATACTATGCAATTTCATGTACTTCACCAACTATTCGACTTCTATTCGACTTTTATCCTCATTTTGTCTGTTTATTTTGATACCTCTTTTGATATTATTCTTCTTACACTCTTTTCAATTAATAAAATTATTTTTGTTTAGTTTTAACATGTCATATAATAGCTATAAATAACTGATTTTAATTATAATAATAATGAGTTGGCATTTTGGATCTCATATTATTTTGTAATGGAGTGAAAACAAATTACATTTTCATTGTTATAAACCCATTCGTTTCAGCTAAATATAGCTAAAAAGTGTTGTTATCTTATTGAATATGCACTCGGTTTTTGAAGAATATTTGCTCATTGTTGGGGGTGTAATATGACTGACAAGTTCTAGTAATAATGTTTGTTTTATAGCCAAATGTATGCATCCATTAGAAAATAAGTTGATTAACTTTTTTTAGATAATTTGATTGAGAGAAAGAGAGAAAATGAAAGAGAGGGAAAAGTACTACTACTCCCCACAATTCCACCTAAATCTCAAAACAAAAATCAAGCAATACTTCTCATTTACTAAATAATGATGAATATTATTCAATACAATGATATACAAATATAATAATATTTGAAATGATCACTGATAAGCTTCTTGAGGCAGCTCTTGTGCACTTTCCTACTTATTGCAGTTATTGTATTATATATAACATTATATTATTAATAAATATGCGAATTTCGGAAAGAGAGTCAAAATAGAGAGTTTAAAAGCAAAATAGTTCTATTATTTTATATTTTCAAATCTCCTTTCACGAAAATATTAAACCTCTGATCAAGTTTTCAAGTGTTTTATAAAATATATCTGTGATTTAATTTTCAATTTTGATGAGTAGTCCTCATATTAACATTTGAAAAGTTTTGATTTTATCATTTGATTTATTTTGCTTATGCATTCTCTCTGTATGTGTATACGTATCAAAAGAGAAATACATTTAAACATGAAATTATTTAAATTGCAATGAAACGAAACTTGCCTTTTCCTTAAGCATGGATTGTTTTTTGCTTTTAAAAACAAAAAATACTTTCATTTTATATAGTCTAAAACTATTATTATTACTATTATAAATATATAAATAAATATATAAGAATATATTTAATTTCATGTAATTCATAAGTCTAGTCCAGAAATGGTCATTATTATTATTATTGTTATTATTATTAATAATATTATTAGTTGTTTAATGATTTGCTATTATATAATATGAGAATAAAAGTTGACTAAAACATTAGTACACTAACAAAAAACATGATTTCTCTTGATATATGACTTATAGACGAATTTAGATTCAGAAACACAAGCATTTTTGAAGTAATTTATAATAAATCTGAAAAATTGTAAAACTATTGCTTAATTGAATTAACAAAATACGATGCAATTCGAACTATAAGTTATTGTTTTATTCCTCAACACAATAATTCATTTAACTATTAGTACCGCAACAATAATTGTTCATTTATTATCATAAAAAGAGTTATCTTTAATTCAATGAAAATGTGATTAATTAAGTTTATAATAATAATAATAATAAATTTTATAGTTAAGGCGACAAAAAGTTGCTGATGATCTGCATTAACTTAATTACTAACTTAGACATCTATTTAATTATTTCATCGATTAAACAACACGTGAAATAATTTGCTCAGCTTTTTGTTGTCTAAAGACCTGTCAATATAAATATATATATAATATATATATTACTAATTAATGATTTAAATGTTGAAAAGTTGGTATTATTCATAAAATTTGAATTTAAAAAGGAAATGAAAATTTCTTAAATCATTGTAATATAAGACCATTTAATGATAATGAATACTAATTGATTGTACAGTTAGAAAATATTACAATAATAATAATAATGATAATAATAATACAAATAATGCTGTGAAAAACTCTCAGTGGTTTGATTTTTTTCCAACGGGATTATTATTTATTTCTTGATTTTTGATTTGCTTCGGATAAAATCCGACAATTGTTTGATGAAAAAATGGGCCATCATTTGAAGTGTATTCCAGTTTATTTGAAAATTTTTGTTTTTTAATTAACCGAAATCTTTTCTTCTCTTGAATACTACTTCTACTACTCCTATCACTACTACTCTACTACCACTTCTTCTACTTCTACTACCACTTCCACTTCTACTGTGATTTACCACTTGTGGCAACTCTTCAATTCATGAATTGGATTGAAATCATCTTTTTTTGTCTCATATTCTCTAAAGATGATGTCCGGAGAACAGCAACGACTATTTCCGGTCCCATATAGCAAAAGTGCTTTAGACCAAAGTGTAAGCTTTCAATTTTGATTCAAATTTTCTAAGTTTGCTAACTTTACTTCTAAATTTAGTTTTTCATAAATAGTTTAATTATTTGATAAGAGATTGATAATTAGTTTTAAAGCTAAATCTAACTATTAATAGTTCTCTAATATCAATAATTTGATTTGAAGACAAAAATTGATTGGAAATGCTTGCAAAATAACTTGAGAGAAAGATAACCTTCCATTTTAAGATGAAAGAATGCATGTTTCGATCCTCTATATTCCTCAATCTAATCCCAACCTATAATCAGGGGATCTTAACTATAGAGTCATTTATCTATAGAGTGATTCATTCATCAAAAAGCGATTCCTGTTTATAGTTTTTGGAAATATCGAAATGGAAAGCAATACACGATATATTATTGTTATTATAAAATAAATCACATCGTTTTAGTACAAAATCATATGTTATACAACAAATCATAACGAAGTTGTTGAGTGCATGGGTTTTGTTCGCTTTTACCATCGCTTTATTGAGTGATTTCTCTCTTAACGAATACTTTTTGGATCAACTTTTTTATATCAAAATATATTTTTCATACAACGCCTGAAGTTTTCCTAATGTATAATCATTAAAGAATGAATTGTTTGTTTATTATACTAATGGTTGATAAACTGTTTGGCTTATTATTTCTGGTATTGTATACTTTTAATTGAATGTATCAGTTATGCATCTAAAAGTGCAATCGATTTATGACTTATTTATTCCTTTAAAACCGTAACCTTTAATGCTATCCGTACGCCATATATTGTTTAATTCTATAAGTTTTGATTGGATTTCTTTCTGAAACACAGATCCGTGTTGTAAATGCCTTTAGAAGTGGAGTTGAGCGCAATCCTCCGCCACCCGCTCTATTAAGACGTGCGGCACAAATGAAGTCACAATCAGTAGACGCAGGATCTTCTGGAAGTCATGGTAGAGGACACTTTTCAACCAGTGCCAGTCTTGATGAAAAACAAGAAATGAAAGAGAAAAAATTGCCCAAAACTACTACAGTTACTGACTCTAATCAGAGCGTTGAGACATCGGTATGAACAGTGACTTATAATAATCATAATAATTAAGAAAAACACATACAATAAAATATAAGCGTAAGAAATGTGTCCAAACATCACAGCTGTGACATGTTCTAACCATTTATTATCGGTTTTCACTCGAATGGATCTAAAATCAGAACCTATTCTATCAATTTATCGAAGTTTAATGTGTGCAGAAGTTTATAATATTTGTGAATTGGAGCAAAAATATGTGTTTTCTCAATACTCTCTCATATCTTTATGTTCTATTTTCTCATTTGAACAGAAAAGATAGTTTTATTTGCTTTTCTTAACTTTAGTTTTCATCCAAACTTTACGGACAAAAACATCTTATACTACAGAATAAACAATTCTAAGATTCTATAATTGAATGGATTCTAGTCAAAAAATGCATTTCACAATAGTTATCATCAAATTTGAATTCTTTCTTTCTCTTCTAACAATTGTGTACAGCATTTGAATCGCAGGTTAACTCTTAACTAAAACGTTAAATTTTTAGTCCATCCATTCTTTAATTTGGGGTTCGATTTCAAATACATCCGAGAAGTTGTTTTAGCAAAAATTATGATTATTTGTATTATTAGTATTATTGAAATGATTGATAATTCTTCAAAGTGTGCATTTTTGGCAAATCCTATAGTAATAATAATAATTATTGTAACTTTACTCAAGTCTATAACAGTTTTTGTTACTTTTCAAGTTTTTTTAATTTTTTTTTTAAGAATTTCTTTATTAATTAATTTATGATAATTATTATTATTATTAATATCTCTTATTATTTTTTGTTTGTTAAACGAAACTCGAGTTTTTCACAATTTTTGTCTTCCTTTTTATGTTAAATAATCTCAACTATAAATTTAACTGAATTTGAATTTTATTTGCGTTTTATTTGAATTATGATTTATTTGAAATAAAGAAGAAAAAAAGCCAATTTTTGTGAGATCGAAGACCTGCAACTGTAAAGTATTGCGTGTCAAGAGCTAAAGGCAGTGATACTGAATATCAAATCTGTATGTCTTATGTCTTACAGTGATTGCGGACAAAAATATAAACAATTGGATTATATGCTCACTCACTCACTGCAAACTAATATTAATTTTTTTGTGTTTCTCATCCGTCTCGGAAAGCATTTTGTGTTGATTTTGGACTTTGAAAACAGAATAAAATAAAAGCACAACGAATATGATTCTCAAATCTAAATCTCTATCTTCTCTTCTTTATTATAACGTTAATTGTCATGAAACTGCTGGTGCCTCAAAACTCAATGACAAATCTGAAGCAATTCATTCAATCAATTTTTCATTTCGATGCAAGAAATGTGTGAAAGATTATTGTAGGAAAATTCGTGTCTATTAGTTGTTTGGTATTGGGCTGGGTTTGAGGTCAAGTGAGATGAAGTGCCGGTTTATGATTATCACAATTATTGATGGAATAGAACTTTCAATTTATTAAATTCAAGTTATTATAGGAAAAAAGTTATTCATTTCCAATACATTGACGATTCTCACAAATAATAATAATTTTATCAAAAATAAGTCAATTTTAGAAATTTGTTTTGAGACTCAAAGGTTTTATATAGAATACAAATCTTAATAAATGAGTAATTGAATGGTCGTTAGTTGAGAGAGACTAATGGTTTATGTATGACTTAATTATTAGAGAGAAAAATGAAACCATCATTTTTGATTAGATTTATTTTTGGAGAAAAGGTCACAATTTTTGCACTCATTTTATTTTTTGATAAATAACTTCTCATTAGGTTTGGACGAAATTATGTGAAAATTTGTAATTTGATAACAAGAACTGAATAATACGACAAATAGATAGGTTTGAAATTGATTAACACTTGGATGAGATTTCGTGAAACTCTGATTCTAGTTTTTCAAACAGTATTCTTCAAAAACAAAACTTTAAAGAACAGATTTGACGGTATCTTCTCATTAATTTTGATCAATTTTATTCTTCTATTTTACAGAAGAGAAAGCTTTGATTAGTTTTTCTGCTAAATTCACTATTGCTTAGAGATGATAAAGAGTTAGTTGTATAGACCCGAATCTTTAGTAATCATTGAAATATATCATAATCCAGTCCTCACAGCCTTCATATATTGAATTTCACTTAATTAATTCCATATGTAATCGTCAATCCAAGCGATTTTCAAATAATAATCTTCTTTTACATTTTTGATGTTTTTCTTCAGAAATACATCTTAAAAAATATAAAGAAGAAAATTTGAAACACATTTATGTCACAACTCATAAAATAATTTTCAAATATGTGCAGTGAATTTTGAGCCTAAGTTACAATTTTGTATTGAATCACTTTTCGATTCTAAGTTTACTCAATTGTAATAAGAGCTTAAACTTAATCCAATTATAATACTAAGTATTGGTTGTCATTATTGTAAATTAAAATTTGATATAAACTCAGCAGAATCTAATCTAAGCTTATTCTCAATGAGTATATATATTTTTTACAAGTTTCGAATGATATATCAATTGTTTTAATTCATTTATCTCTCTAATAATTATCATAATTAGCTCATAAACTCAGGTAACAAATTAGATGTCACGAAAACGAATGTTTACAACACGATTACTTTTACAAAACGCTCAAACTTTCGACAATTCAATTATGATTTGATTGCATTTTTTTTCAAATCTTTGTAATTATTTTGTTTTGTTTGAAAGAGTGTGAACTTTTTTGTGATTAGAGAATAAAAATATCATATTTCTTAGGAATGACTGATAATTTAGGATTACTTTTAGGACTATTTACTTGAATTATAAAATAAACACATGTTATTGAATGAAATTAAAAGTCTGTTAATATAAAATATATTTTAATTGATAGTCCTTTCTATCACAATGTTATAAGTTCTATATAAATTAGATAGCAATTTATCCTTATATTGTAATATAATATTATAGTATACTTTCAATTATTACCAAAAAAGTTCTTTTGGGAAAAGGTTATGAAATTACAAATAGGGAAAAGCAGATTTTCAAATTGAAAAGAACTCATCAATAAATTTCACCATTACTTTAAGTAACTTTCTGTTTGTGCTTATTTTTTATTTGCAATAATAGATTCATAGTTTAGTTAATCGTTTACACATTTCCAAATAAGTGTAATCAAGAGTTTCAGTTTCATCTCTTCAGGTCAACTGAGATGAAGTGCAAAATAATAATTTGCGCTAAATATCAATACAAATAGTTTGCAAACATTTTCAAATTTGATGAAGATTTGAAGTTTTGTTTTATGCATAAAAACGTGCTTAAAAGTGATCTCTAAAAGGTTGTTGAATATAATGAAGTTTAAAATTACACATTGATTATAAAATGTAAGTTTTGTTGTAATATTTGAGTGTTAATGTTTGAATGGTTTTAGAAAAACCGTATTTTAATCGAACATTGTTTTCGCTGATTAGACGCAAAAGAATGCGATACTCGCATAAATGTGTTTTAAATAAAATACAGGTGTTATAACAAATTCATTTCAAGTTTAGTTTAATAATTGGAACAACAGTTTTCATATGATTTTGAGTTCAATTGCATTTATGGAATGAATAAAAACATGACTAACGCAAGTATTTCGTCAGTTTTAATATGTGTAATGTGTTGGTAATCATTTTAATATCTAATCATAACTTAGATATTATTTATGGCTGCGGTCATCGATAAAGTGTTCGTCTCTCAAATTCTCAATTTTTAAGCAGTATTTTAATTAATGCTCATTTTAAACATAATTAGAAAGTCAAATCATCAATAAGTAAGTTCACTATCAAATTATTTCGTTTCTATTAATATCCTTAATAATTGTTTGAGGTTTTGATGAATTGCATTCATTTTAATATATGATAAGATTACGTTTCAATCTCGAGACTCTTTGATCAGTTTATTCTCTAAAACATGCCAAAAGTCAAATATAAAATTAAAAATACTTGAAACTTCAACAGTTGAACCATTTATTTTGCGGAAAAGTGCGAAGTATTTTCACTGAAAGTTCCAAAGTTAGACTGCAAACGGACCTAAGGTTTAACTTTTCTTACAGTATAAGTTTTGAAGAAAAAACGTTAA
>JAQFZT010000180.1:0-35470 GCA_034696325.1 Camisiidae sp. | reverse complement strand
TGCATTCATTTATTTCAGCTTTCAATTTCACGAGTTGATGGCCCGTATTCTAAGTTTCTGTCTACTCATTCGAAGCTTACCGTCTGATCAGAAACTATCGCAATCCTCCCCCTCATCCCTGTCCTCCGCTTCCCCTCTCCAGACTTATACATACGTATTGTATAAAAACGCTGAAAGAATTAACACGCGTTAGTGAGCTGTGTGTATGAGAGTGTATGCATTTTTCGATTTTTTTAACCTAAAAAATCTCCGTGGGTTTCGTGGAACAGATCCATTATAATCAATGGAGGGGTTCATGTCATATCAACTTAAATGAGAAAAGGACTGAAAAACTAAAGGTAGCCATCATTGCATCCGCCCTTATCATAGTATTGTAGTGTTCATCCTCTTCCTCATCACTACATGGATGGGCTATGCATTCATGTGATGCTCTATATATGGCTGTAATAGTAGTATAAGTTTCTCTTTAGCTATTTTCAAGTTTTTTTGCTTCAAAGCCTCGTCTAATTTTTATATATTCCTTAAAATTATTACGAATCCCTTCGGTAATCGGCTTTCATTTGCTATTTTCCTCCTGAGGGACTTCATTTGAGTGGAAAAACCTAATAAAAAAATAACATAAAAGTTAGTAGTACTCAGTATATACCCTAACTTTGTGCAAATACCCTCTCTCTAATACGAAATTTTGCATGAGTTTTGTTTACCCCCATAAAAAGCGAGTATTGCTGTATAGCTGCCACCCTTTGAGTGCACTTTTTGAGTTAATTCAACTGTTCCTCACATACAGCCATTATCGTCTTCTTCCATTAGAGAATGTAAGACAATTAGCAAATGCGGCTCAAATTATACACTTTTGCCTCTTGTGAGCTCAATACTCATCACCACTAAACTCACTGCTCGACTGTAACAACAGTAGACTCATTGGCATTCATCCTCTTTTGGCGCGTTCACTAACTCTTAATAAAAGTTATGCATGAAATTGCTTACGAGTTAGTCTTTAATGAACAATAATCTTCTCTTTTTTGTCTTTCTCTCTCAAGCAATAACTTTTCTACATTGACTTCAATGGCAAACCAGAAACATGTGAATATGAGCAGATGTTTTAATTATACTGAAAGTGTTTGCATATGCATTAGTTTGGCGTTAGTCTGGTTGCCAAAACAAAACAGGGTCTCTCAATTAAAAGGCGACCTGTAAGGCACTGTAATTACAACAATAATGTGATTCTAGCATATGAACAATATATTATGCTGTATATCATTCGATAGTATGTAATAGAGAAAAATTGTGAGAACACTATATTTTGTAATAAATACAACATTGTAAAAGATGAAGTATAACTTATACACTCATTCTTTTATGGTAGTAGACAGTATACACATTACATTATTTTTCCTAATTTTCATCCTTTCAGTTTGACTGACACGCGATATAACTATATTAATAGTTAGTTAACAAGAATATAACGGGTTGTCCGCTAATCTAGTGCTTGTTTTGAGTTGATGTACACCGATTTTATACATATGAGCGTATTTAATAGGAAAAAAGTTTACACCTCTGAGATTTTTTACAAAGTTAAGCCCTGTATATCCAATTTATTGTTGCAGTGCAAGAGAGAGCAGATTAATTAGTTAACACGCGACACAAGTTGTACTAACAAGATTGTTCACAGCTACTGGCAATAGGTTCTCATATAATCGTGAGCAGTGGGTGTTTTTTAGTGGATTCATCATTTATTGAGTAAAAGAGAAAATACATTACACTAAAAAAACGTTCATTGAGCAAAACTCATCATCTATACTCTCACTTATAAACTATATAAGTTTTAACATTAAATTTTCTCTTCACTTATTCCTTATTCAATTTTTGCACATCTCTTTCCCTCTCTTCTCATACATAGACTTTGAGAGTGTCTCACATTTCTCTGGCCTGTAAAGCAATATAAAGTTAAATTAGAGTTTGGAAAAAACAATACAAATTTGTGTAGATTACAACATATCAATCAAGCGAGTCTCTCATTTTCTCCAATTGCTGTTTCTCTTCTCTTCCCCTGTTCTTAACTTCTCTCTACAGATAAACGATGCGTTCGAAGCACTTGCAAATGAGACATAGCGTTGGAAAAGTTAAACCAAAAAGAATCAATAAAATACTAGAACATTTTGCTTGATTAAAATTTTTTAAATTTGCGAATGTATTCATATTTTATAAGTTGTGCTTTCGCTAAATTGCTTGTTATTAATTAGAATTTTTCTTTCGTAAATTGTTTTTTCTTGACTTCCCTCCAATAGTTGATAGAGCATTAGTACCTTCTAAATGTGATTAGTTAGAGCTACACATTCGTTGCCTTTTATTTCTAATGAATTGTTCAATTCTCTCCGTCATTAACAATGCAAAGGGAAGGAAATATTCATAATTATTTTTCCTGTAATACGTTTTTCTAATGTGACGCAACATTTTTTCCTAATGTATTAATGTCTTCTGTTCTTATAATCATTTTAAAGGTATAATATACTGATTGCTTGTGTTTTCTTATGGTTAATAGCAATCTATCTATAAGTTTATACCAGTTCTTCGTTTGTAATTATACCACTTCTTAATGACTGTTGAGCTGTTGTATATTAAATGTATCAAACTTTGCAATCTGTGCGTACGGTCAAAATACTGTCATTTACACAATAATTATATCACTATAAGAATAGTTAACTTTATAAACACGATGATATTACATACGCCGCGTTTTCAATAACTTTCCTCATGTCTGTTCATCAGACTGTAAATAAGTTGTCGGTAGAGATATTTTGGTAAGTTTTCAAATTGCAAATCACTATTCATTTAATAATGACTCTTACCTCACAAGGACATGAAGCATATTATCTTCTTGTTTTCTCTCATTACTTCGATAGTCAGGTAAGAATAATAATTATTTATTTCTTCGATCATTATTTTCATTCTCTATTCAAAAGTTGGGTTTTTTTACTCTATTCATCAAAACTTATTGTGTGATTTTGTGAACATTTTGCTTTATCAATAATCCATTTAATTCATTAGAAATGATTTTTCTTTTCCGCTTCACTTAATTTGATAATTATTTTTCCTTCTCTTTTTAATTTGAGATTTTGATCTTGATTTTAGAAATTTAATTGTTTTATTTGACAGAAGAAATTCATTTATATAGAAACGGAATCCAAGATATTAATAACGGTTGGCTGAATGCCAATAAAAAGCGCAATTAAAATGTTTATCTTTTAAAAAAGTTTCATTTCTTAAGAAATATATTAGACTTTAAGGATATAAATATTGTATTTCCGAGATTTCATCATTTCATTTGACTATCAAATTGAAAAACTTTATCAATTTAATACTCTTCTGCCCATTCACTTGAATAAATTTGATTAATGTTTTTGGTAAAAGAAGTTTCACTTGTCTTATACGCAAGTTTTTTATACATAGTTTTCGTAAGGACTTAAAACAGAGCTCTCAAACTCATATTTATAACCAATTTTAATACAGCTTCAAAAGATTTGATTAAATAATTTCGAATCCAATTATTTGATATTAGATTCAATTGAAATATTTGTATAATGACTGCTTATTAATCCTATTTATCGTTAGTTCACAAATGCTTTAGAGTTAAGGAAATGAAAGAACTAACACGTAAGCCGATTATCAAAAGGAAAGCTAATCAATTCGACTCATTAACTAAAATTAACTGATCTTCGGATTAGCCCGAAATTTATTCAAAAAATATCTCATTTTTTATTTCTTGTATAACGACTTTCGACTTTATAATTCGGGAAAACAAAGATAATGAATCAAAATTGATATAATTATATGTTATGTTTAAAAGTGATTTTAATAATTATTTTCTATATAATTGTTAATTCTTATCTTGAAATTGTGATCAAATTTTTTTTATTGATTTTCGAATATGATATGCAATTTTAATTAAGGTGATGCTGACTCGCAGGTGACTATTTTCTATTAGCTCTGAATATCTGACAAATTTTATTGCGAACGAAAAGTTTAAAAGCAGAACATATCATATGATCTGGAATAACACGATACTCATTATGATTACAGATTGTTAGTTGATTTATGCATGACATAGAGGTTGTATCAGTTAATGACTATTTCATTATGAGCTCAATATTCATATCAGGGCGTATGAAAGGTATCACACAAGCAAATTCACATAACTAAATGATAAAACACATTCCTTGTAGTGCTGGATCTGTAATATAAATCCTTTGGAGGGCGAGTCAGGTTTAGATGAGACATCTCGCTGTGATTACCCTTCCATATTTCCCGACTGCTTCATCTACAGTTGTTAAGCTCATCTTCAATACCTCTGCTAAAGGTCTAATTACTAGTACCAGATCTCCATTTTTTAATACATAAATTTATAAGAGGAATATAAAGCAAAAAATCAATAGAGAAATTCGTGCTCAAAAAAATTAATCACAACTTTCACACTATACAACCGGTAAAATGTGAGTTTCTCTCCCATATTAAAAATTTAATTAAAAATCCTTTTAATGCCTTACAGCAAAAGCAGTAGCAAAAAAGGCACAGAAAAAATGCATAAATAGTAGTGGAGAACATATCACACATTTCTTTATTTTATATGCGTGCGTATGAGTATAATCATAAAAAAGAGCATAAAATAAAAGGGAGGAAAGCGAAGGGCAATAGTTTTTATTGTCACTTTGACTATGGACTGATGTTTCATTATAATAAACACAGCATTGGAATAGTGAGAAGTATAGTTAGAGATAGTTTTGCTCTTCAGCAAAATAATGAATGAATGATGATTTTAGCCTAATATAGACTACTGGATGGATGCAATGAGAGGCGGTTCAGGTATTCGCTTAATGTTACCAAAAAAGTTTGTACTCATTGTCAATTGTACTCATTAATTACTAAATGTGTTATTGTACATGCTGAACATGCATTCTCTACATTGATCGTGTGGTTCGCGTAGTGTTACGCTTATGATTCATAAGGGAAGTTCACTCGGGTAGTCATGTTGAATAAAAACAGCGACTAATATGCAATTCCCACGTTCTTAACTAAGGAAGTACACCGACCTTAATAAGTCCGTAATTACAAATGATGTAAACATAAATAATCAAAAAGTGCCACAAGAGCTCGACCTAAAAGCTATATCAAAACGCGATGACATTCGTTCGTGTGCGGCATCCCCTCAATTATTACCCAAATGATATCTGAATTATCAGCCATTCGTATTAATTGATTTAAATCCACTGATAATTTGCATTAATTTTTGTCGCTATTAATTCGACATTAAAACTTATGTAAATTTTAATGCCCATAATTATATACCAGTACTGTATTCGTGATATGAATCTTGTATTCAAATAATTCAATTTTACCTCAATTGGTAACAACATTTTCACCTAAAAACTCCACAAATTCAATTTTAATCATTTTTAACATAAAGCATTATTTAATTGTCAAAAATCATTCTGAAATCTTCATTAAAAATTGTCTTTTATGGTTATTTTTATCTAATATTTTGATGAACTTTCAAAGTTTTTATAGTAAATACTTGTCTGTTTCCGGTTTGCAAATTATAGATTAGGCATTTAGAGGAAAAATATAATTTCAGTTTTGTTGAGAAAAGAAACAAATCATCTACAGCTATAAATTTTAAATTGCATACTTGTGTCAGTCCAGCAAAATTATTTGATTTCTGGAAAGAGATTTCCTAAAATAATTATTAGTTATATGCAAACTAAAGGCCGCAAAAATTAAAATTGTCGGCTCGCGATTCAATGCACACACAGACTCGATATTAATTTAAATCTATTTTATCATAATTAAAACATTGTTAAGAAATATTTTTAAACTCGTGCTGCAACAAATGTGTGTTTAGTGCGTCTGTCTGTCCTTCATATATAAAAAGTTTTCTAATTATTGCATTGTTAGAGATTCACATTAATTTCATTGTTGAGACCAAATCACTGTAAGTTTGAAAGTTTCTGTTTTTCAAAATTGATTTAATTGCTAAGAATGAGACTTTCAAAAATTTCATTTCATTTTTGAATCGAGTCTTTGATATTTTTATTCGGTTGAAAGTTTTTCTCCATTTCTTGATCATTTCAATAATATTTAAGAATTTTTAATAAATTTTATAATTTCCAAATTTCAATAATTAATAAAGAATTTAATTGTTGTAAAAATATATATAATTCCAATACAAGTTATAATATTGTAATTTAAACCTCTATTAAGTCCTCAATCAGACAATCTTGAAAATTTGATTGGAAGGCCTTTCAACTATGTATTGAAATTGAGTGTCAATTTGTGATTAATGATTAAAAATATTGACTGAATTGAGTTGTTATTTGAATTCATGGATATTTGCAGAATATTAATATTTATAAGTTTTTCAAGTAATATATTGTAAAATTTGAAGTAATTTTATTCTGAAAATAACTCAGATCATTAGATTCCTGAGATCCTATTGCACAATAATTAAGTTCAACATTCTATAGCATTATTTCAGGTTTAATATTTGATCAATTCATTAAAAATTATTTCGTTCTTATATAGATCAGAACAATTAGAAGTTCATATACCTATTTTCAATTGCTCTTTTGCAATAAAAATTATTTCTAATAATTAATTTTCACTCTCAATATCATTTTTAATTCGATCATTTAAAGTAAAATTTATAACAAGCATTCAATTACTTAATATTTTATATTAAAATTTCATATTAAAATTTCATCATAAGTTCCGTTAATTTAATTTTTAGTTCATTATATTTCTATTTTTTTAATTAATAACTTTACTGAAGAAAAATAACGAAATGATAAGTTTGAATAAAATTTAACACGAAATAGAGTTGAAATTTACATAATCATATAGTATTTTGTAAGGTATTTGAAACTTATATTAAGAGTTGTGGTGAATGTAATGATAGTGTTTTATAAAATTCGAGCTCAAGTTATTCGTATTAAATTATAAATTGTTGTTTTAAGTTCTTTTTAATTATGAAAACAAATAGTTTTTATTGTTTAAGAGCATATAATTTGAATTACATTAGTGACCAACTGGTACTACAATAAGCAACCTTAAGCAACCTTAAGCAACAATAAGCAACCTTAAGCAATAATGAGATATAACATTTGATGTTAAATTAAGATTAAAATCTGATTTTTAAAAAACTTAAGAAAAACTCGAGTTTAGTCATTACACCTATTTATTAAAAGGCAAAATATAATAATAATTTCACAATAATTGCAATCTTGCACGAAGTATATAATTATTGATTGCTTGAATCAGAATTCAATTATTTCAGGGGCCGATCAGTCAAGTTTGTAGAATAACCTTCATTTGTCAAACCTATTTATTCAGTTTATGTAAAAAGTTGTAATTAAAATCTTGTTTAGCCTTTATTACTGATTGTTATTTTGCGCTTTTTTAGTTTTGCAAATTAGCTGAAGGTTAATGCATATCATTTCACTCACATGTCGTCTTTCAATAGCGCTCAATGTCTCCGCTCGATCTCTCTATTGCAAAGAATATAGAGCTTAAAACTAAAGCCTATTCTCATGATTTAAAAATCGATTCACTAATTCTCACAAGTTTTCAATGAGTTCGAAAAAACGATTAAAATTAATTTAAGAGATCAATGATATCTTAAACGATAGTAACGAAGGACAACTTCTAAGTTCAGAGACTCTGTTGTCGAGCATTTAGATTATTGATTCCCAGCATTTATTATTAGCTTTTATTGAATTACAAGTGCGAAAAAGCTATTTTTAACTTATTAATCATGTTTAATATTATTAATTTTATTATTAAAATACAGAACTTTTCATCAAAATGTCTTCAAACTTGTTAATAATTTTGTTAATGATGTAAAAAGAAAGTCATTTCTCTTGAATAAGATATGTTATTAGATTTTTGTATTCTGTCACGTAATATAACAATTTCTCAAAATCCCGTGAACACTTTCACGTGACTCTATGCTATTCTATTAGTCTCAATGTCACACTCCATAATTTTTTGTTTTAAACAATTTGTCTTAAATGAATATCGATTTATGTAGTATTTTTCGTTTTCACATACCTTTCATTATCTGTTTTAATCCTCATAACAGTATTCAATCCCATTAACTCTTAAAATAAGAAATAGATTTCTTTATTATTTAATACTCTATTATACTAGTATTAATTAATTATTTTTCTCCACCGATTTATTCAAATAATTTTCGCTTTTTGTTTTCTTTGTCAACCATTCATTTCAAAATATTTAGTTTCAATAGCAGTTACTGTAATGAACTTGAACTTCATCTGCTTGAAGATTATGAAATAAAGCAATTTCAGAAAATCCCAATTTTTATATTTAGTCTAAAGAAGACTATTCAAAAAGTCTAAAGAAATTATTCAAGAATTGGGAACATATTATATTTTAATGTTTTAATTTTTCAATTAATGCATGAAATATGTGAACTCAATAACTGTATGACAAACTAAATATGGAATCTTTAAATTAAATTAATTAATGAAAAGTTATAATAAAAAATATTAAGGGCTTAGTTAAACATATGAGAAATATTGTAATGGTTTTTCTTAAATCCAAAAGTTAGGAAATGATATCTTAATATTTATTTTGATTCATATTGTTTTATTTTGTAAAACCTTCTTATTGCTAATCACTTTTTTGAGCAACAGAACAAACTTTGATAACGATGTTGTTCTAATGATAATACTTATTGAAATCCTTATGCAATCTTTTAATAATTTATTCGTCTTTCAGAAATGGTTGAAGAAATGATTCTATTAATGATATAGTTAACTGATAAGTATAACTCTTGAAAATGCATTATAGCTTCAAATCTTCTTTCAAAGCCTAATATACAATATTTAATAATAGTTACAATAAATTATATTTTTGCCTATCATATTGATTATATTAATAAAAAAGTTATTCTGCGAAAGCATTCAGAAATTAATGATCGCCAACTTAAATAAAATGAAACTTTCATTGATATATTATATGACTGCTATTATTAATTGTTCTTCAAATAATGCGATCAGTCATTTATCTGAATGAAAAATGAATTCCAGAAATCGCAACATTTTTTATATGTTCAACTTTTAGAATCTCAAAATTTAACGCAATTTACATTGTATTTATAAATATTTTTCATTTAACATTAGTTCAGTAAATGCTTTCACTGATTGTCTTTAAACTTTTTATGTGTTATGTGTTTGTTATGTGTTTTGTGTTTCAAGAATAGTTTGTTCAACTCAACAATAGCTTCAATTTAAAAGATATTATACTAAATAAAAATCAATTAATCCAAATTTCAAAGCTTTTTAATGTAATAATTTTAATATTTCTCAACTTTTATAAATTTTTGGTCAAGTTATAAACAAAACATGTTTTGTATATTTTTTCAATAGTTGAAAGGATTTTGTCAATTATTCTATAATTTATTTCACACATTGATTACTGATTTTCCTATAATCAGAGCCCAAACTTTTTCGTAAAAAATGTCTCCAAAATTTTGGTCGGATTTTCAAACTTGAAAATAAACGGGAGCAGATCGATTCGTCCTTTCTCAATTCGTCCACACCCTGTTTTCAATCTCCTCGACAACTAATTCCCAAAAAATTTATCCCATTTTCAAACTTATGAATGAACTAAAACCAAAAGAAACTAATTTCAGCAAAAAATCACTTTCATAAGATTTAATATTAAATGCTTTCTATACTAAGTTAACTTAATTATCAAAGAAGGCAGAAAATACTTCTAATTAGAGGCTGAACTGAGTTCTCTCTTCAATAAGAGATATAATGATTGAGAAAACCTCTATTGAACTATAAATTTGAAATCTGAACTCTGATATTTCAGTTAACTTAGCATTCAATATAAAAGCATTCAATATAAAATCTTATGAAAGTGATTTTTTGCTGAAATTAGTTTCTTTTGGTTTTAGTTTATTCATAAATTAGAAAATGGGATAAATTTTCCGGGAATTAGTTGTCGAGGAGATTGAAAACAGGGTGCGGACGAATTGAGAAAGAACGAATCGATGTGTAGCCAAATTAACTGATATCAAAATAAATCGAATTCAACTTCAATGTGTGAAATAAATAAATTCATATGCAAATTGTTGTATGATTTTCGATGTTTTGAACAGGAGACGAATGTTTTTACGTATATTTTTAGAGCCTTTTTGTATTGTTAAAACTTTTCAAACCTTAAAAATGTTTAAGTTTAGAATAAATAGAATTTCTTTGGCTAGGAATATAACAATTGAAATATTAAATTGCAATTTCTATCAATACATTTTTGGAAATTTAGTCAATTAAATCATATATTTAAATAATAATAACAAACGCTTCAATAATTCATATTTTTAAACAATGAATGTCACTAAACGTTAAGAATTTAACCATTAAATGCTTTAAAACTATATCAAATTTCTCATGTTTTTGAAAATTGGAGAATTTCGAGAGTTAGTCGAGACCCGACCGAGACTCGAGTCGAAAAAATCGAGACTCTCGAGTCTAATTTTTCGAAAATACCGACCTCTAGTTTCTATTTGGTATTGAGTTCTGATAAAAAAGACTTGAATAAAAAAATTGATATAAGATTTTCGTGAGAAACTTATGACATAATAATAATTATGAAATAGCAAAATGAGTTATGCTTAATTTCTAATAAAAATATGATTTTCAATTCATTACTCAAACTTATGTTAGAATGAATTATTGATCAATTCATAAAAAATTAAAATTTCAAGGACTTGAAAGTTTTGAAAACTATTGTGTAAGTTTTTGAGATTTCAAAATGACATTTAATTGATTTAGGAATGCATTCATATGACTCATTCAATATATAAAACGGGCGATAATTTAAGCTCGAAATCCAGCAATTATTAATAAAACAGAAGTTTCCTTGAAATCTACATCTCTAGTCATCAAATAACAGGACAATTATAACAAATTAATTTTATGTTTAAAGTTTGAGTGAAATGCATGTTATACGGAAAAACTTTAATTTAAGGGAAAATACTTAAGTAATCAAATGATGAATTACTAAATAATTACATCATTGAATAAGTTCCGTATTTTCTGCAACGTTTTAAATTTTAATTATTACAAAATTTGCGTTGACTAACACAAGGAAATTTCATTTGTTCAGGTAATTAAATAGTGTTGTAATCAGTTTGCAAAATAACGTCAATCAGTTAATTACTATCAAAATATTTTTAAATCCGTCTTCAGGTGGAAATTTTTTCATTTTCTTCAAGCTTTCCTTCATTTCCAAGACCTTCTGCAAGATATGTGACAATTATAAGAACTCATAGTCAAAAACAAAGTTATTTGTCTTGAAATTTAAATAAATATTCTAAATATTTAGCATTAATTGTGATCGCGTGACTTTGAAACAGTTTTATAAGTTAATACCAAACATATAGCAAAAAATCGGCATATTTTTTGTATAATAACAGAATTTCCTTTATGACCGCATAATTTTAGCATTAATTTCATCGATTCATATGAGCCCATAATTTATTGTTCGCTATTTTATAACTAATATTTAATTTAGTAATAATTATAATCTATACATATCCTGCAATCAACTAATGCATATCAAGTTGTTTTTCTAATTTTATTATGTTTTTCTAGACAACTCATGTTCTCATTTACTCGCATATCAAATGAATTTTTGAAAATATAGATTTTTCAATACCTGTTTGTCTCCCTTAATTCATTTAAGTTATCGATTTTATTATTCCTGTTTCAATATCATTTCAACAACTAAATAGTTTTTCAGAGCATTCATTTATTCTCAAATATCTTATTTTATAGAGATTTCAACTTTTGAAGTCAGATTTAATGTATATTTTAAATTGTCTCAACATGTCTTAAATTAGCATAATTTTGTTGACTTTATTTTGTGTACAAAAATTAATCTGGATTTCAGAATAACTAGATTTTTAGGTCCAAATCAAAGGCAATTTTTATGAATTTTTAGAGTTAATAATTTGATTCAATTGCATAATTTCAATATTTGTTACTTTGATTAACATATTCAACAGAATATATTTAATATCTTATAATTGATTTTGAAATAGATTGCTTCGAATGAGAGTTTATTTGCACTTTCATGTAGTTTTGACAATCTCTTCATATGTTTATTTTTGAATCAAATCCTCGAAATTAATGAGAAAGTTATTATTTGAACAATAGAATGAAATATAGTTTTTATTTACTTAAGTTAATAATAATGAGAATTTTTAAAAAATCTGAGATTTTTTATCCAATTTATTTCGAAATGTAATTTTTGAGAGCACATTCATTTAGCTTTTAGGTTGAAATGTAATTTTTGGGCTTTGAGTTTATATTCTTAGGCCATCTTCAAGTAAATAAACTTAATTACATAGTGACTCGATTTAAGCAATTAAATCATAATTATAATGACTTGCGAAAGACAATTATTTTGCAACATATCAATTACTTTCTCTTTAAGTTTAATATGAAGATAAAGTAATGTATATTTCATGTTTTGGGTTTTCATGCTTTCATGTTATGATTCGGGCATAATTTCAATTCGCATCAGAACAACAATTAGAATCAGAGAAACCGTTTTAGTTATAACTAACTTGAATGCAGTACATGTTTGGTATGATAGCAATTAGCAGAAAAAATCATATAAATTATATACATGTATAGGAATTTTATCCGAATGTTATTATCTCTACGCTTTGGTGAACATTAATAAGTAAGTAAAGCATTTTAGTGTGCGCTAACTTTTAATTAACACTCACAAAATTTTGGCCTTCAGTTCGACTCGACCTCACGTTCAAGGGTGATATCAGTGATTGTTTGCCATTTTCAAGAAGAGACAGTTTAAAATTATACTTATCTTTGCAACATATTTCTCAATCAGATAAAAAGAAAAAATCTATTTTCAAAGCAGTATTTATTAAATCTTGTTTTGAGGAGAATGTGAGAAAAAATGCCGATAATATTCATTTGATATTTGGTAACAATAGGAGCAGATCTCCCATCACAGCAGCACCTTTTTCTAGTGCAGTTCTTTGACTTGCCTTCTGATTATAGCCCGATGCCTGTCATATCTCACGCATTAATGACAATGCTTTGCTGATTACAGAGTTGGTCACTTTACTTATGCACGAGTTTTACTCTTGACGGGTTGTAATTATATCTAACCAGTCATTAGAATGCAGATTTGAATTAAAGATACAAAATTATATGAAAACACAGCCAACCAATCATGGCATCATGTGAGAATAAAGAGCAGATGATTGCTTTGTCTCTTCCAATATCTCTGCATTTATACAAAATGTTTATAAAAAATCTTCGCATAAAACAAATTAAAAAAATCATAAAACTAAATGACGGGTTTTAGTTTGTTATTTTATAATTGGGGACTCAGTCTGTACGAACTTTTTTGTGGAAAATCACTTTTTTCTTATTTCAGTAGTATTAGTGTCAAAATGAAATAAAAAGTAGAACTTTCTCTGAAAGAAGTAATGCGAGAGTTGAACAATTAATGCGGCAAAAGTTATTATTATGATGGAGCCAATGGAGCCGAGTTGGGTTCTTAAAGCATTATAATTACAGTGGAATGAGAATCCAAAGGAAGAAGTCACGATTTTTAAGTTTTGTTTTGCTTTGCAATCTTCACTTCACTTGGCATTGCTTAGCATTGCTTGAGTATAGCTTTAGTATAGCTTAGGGTGCGTTAATTGTCGGTTTTGTAATGATGACGGCCAACACACAAAAAATCCAAGTTCCGGGAAAGAGAACTAAAATTATCATTCTTACCGAAAGATAATTATTATGAATAGCAAAAGCTTGTCTGGCCTCGCATTTCACTAACTCCTAAATAAAAAGAGCCCAAAACAGGTTAGAGTTGGAAAGAAGTTGGAATTCCTACTAAAAAATCATACGAGAGAATAAAATCGAGAGTAAAGAAAATTAAAAGTTTTGTTTAGCAATCGGTATCATTGAGATTGAATCTACACTTGTGTTGAACTCAAGTGCACAACAGTTCAGTGTTGAGTGAGATAGCATTGAGTTGAATGTAATGTTCGTTCATTCACCACCACTCACGAGTCAGATCGAAGAAAATCCTTTGAGTCCCTAATGTCCGTTTGAGAGCTCATGTATCGATCAATGCCCTACTGACCTTCGCAGGTGATATCACTTGTATTCAATGTGGACATGAGAGTGTCCTTGGAATGGTCTATTGCTGACGATGTTCTACTAAACGACATTGTCGTGCAATAATCGTATTCACTTTAGCTCTATAGCTAAGGCTTAAGCCAAACATTAACTATAATTTTCAGTAAATGAAAGAATGTATTGAAATGTTGCATAAATTAATAGTTGTCTTCTTTCAATCTCAATCTGTGTCTCTGAGTAACTGACTCTATGCCTGCCTCTAATAATGCAATATTTAAGTAAAATATGCAATAATAATAATAAAGTATGCGAGTCATGCATATTCACTCAAACTAACGAACTCACTAACTCGTTGCCATATTATATTAGCGAATCAACTAATCAGACAAAATGATTAAATTTTATTGATCGTCCGCTTTTTTCAAGCTTCGTGCGAGAGTGACGTCCGTCGTGACTCTGTTTACATTGTATGCAGCAGTAAATGTGATATGAGAGAGATGTTAAATATTGGTTTGTATAGAAACATGAGTGCACTATTTTGCTACTAAACATTAGCCATAAGTTAGCTCATAGTATAGCTCATAGTATAGCTCATAGTATAGCTCATAGTATAGCTCATAGTATAGCTCATAGTATAGCTCATAGAATAGCTCATAGTATAGCTCATAGAATAGCTCATAGCATAGCATAGCATAGCATATCTCATATTATAGTTATATATATTAAGGCTTTCCTAAAAAGCTGACTGAAATGCATTAATGTGTTCGGCATATTTATGTTCTTATTAATATTGGAAAATAGCAGTCAAACATTATTCCCTCTATTTTTTATAACATTTTCTCATTTGCAATATTGTAGAGTTGAGTCATTAAGACCATCTACAGAGCGCTTCCAACTTATATAACTTATTTTCATTTCTCAGTCATTATTATTGCACTGATTTATTAATAAAGTATTGTATGTGTATTGCACTTATAGCCAGTGTCTCATCTGAAACAATCTTCTTCCTCTCCCACCGCATGCGCTTAAGAGATTGCAATTAACTTTTGAATAATTAATTAGTGATAAATAAAATGCGCAAATGCAAGAAAAACAAGTGTGTGTTAGTCTTATTAGATAAACAGACGATCACTCAAAAAGTACAGTAAGTCAGAGAGACAGACGCGCGCTCTCAACAAAAGTTAGTTTGAATTTAGTTCGCTTTCCAAAGCGTTAGGAATGCTTTACCAAAGGAAAGAAACCAAATAAGAGAAACTGGTGAAGCAAACCAAGAAGAGTTTGGTATTCTTTGAATATATCGGTGCAGACAATATTTGAAGTGAAACTTTTTCACCAGTGCTTTTGAGGGTAAGTGATGGGAAAAAAGAAAATCTATAATTTTTTATTTAATATGTTAAGTTGGGGGAGATGTCAGTAGATGTCGGTGGAGCATGGTTGAGCACGGTTGTTTGCATTTGCTCAGATATTAGTGCAAGGCAATGGGTTTAAGCGCTTGTCAGTGGTGCAGTGCCTGCTTTGCTCAATGTGTCACATTTTCATCGGGCATTAATTCCCCTATTCTTAATGACTTTTGGTGGCGAACACAGTCCACTCCTCTTTCCCTCTCTTACTCATTGGTGCCTCCATTCACTTATCACATCAAATATTACGACTATTCCTAATATAAGTTCCTAAAAAATAGTATTTTATAAAAACTTATTTAATTAAAGTATAAGCAAAACTGTCTGCTCTGCAAAAGTCAAGAAATCTCTTCGGCATCATTTCTTTCTTTAAAGGTAAAAAAATTCCATTGATTTTTTTCAACGAGACATAAGCTTTGCATAGAGAGCGAGGCGATGATGTTGTCTAGAGTGAGGCTCTCTCATATTTTCTCTTTTTTGTTGTTGATGCCGCTCACAGTGTAGAGTATGATGAGCTCTACAACTGCTCGACTCCCCCGCTTGCAGTTGAGCAGCATCTCTGTGAGTGAGTCTCGCTCTCTAGTTCTCTCTCTGCATCTGCTTTGCTTTCATTGCTTTCATCTTTAACAGTGTATATGTATATATATATAATATATATGTATGCGATGCTATGCTATTCATATGCGACTTCATATTAGTGTGAGGGAGGCTTTGCCATTGCCAACACTCTCTGGAATCCATATTTGTATGTTTATATAAGGGGCATAGAGTCTCATACAGTCTGTCAATGACTTTAGATTCACTCCATGTGCCTTTTTCTCAATGTTCACATTCGAAGGCATGTCTCTTTTACTGCTACATTCAATGCTACCGTAACTGTGATTCTTATGTCCGTTTTTGCATTGCTAGCAATTGCTTAACTTATAAGTCAACTAAAACTTATGCGCTCTTTATTTCTTTATTCAAGTAATACTAGTATATCTTTACCTCATGTCTCAATACTATAGTCAAAGATTTATACAACAATCGAATTCAGTGTTACATAAAATAATATTAGAGTGAAAGTCACACTTTGGCACTCATTGACTAGTATTTCTTAGATTTGATAGTACTGTAGTGTATGTTATGGTGTGTGTTGTGCTCTATGCTATTTAACTGCCCCATTTGACATATGATGGTCATCGTATTGTGGTTGGCAAGTGTGTCGCTAAGAATCAAATGCTCAACATATAAAACTAGAATAAGACCACACAAAATACAATCACAAAATCCATATACTATGTACTGTATACTTATATATATATCCAACTGATAGTCACAAAAGGCATAGATGTATGAAAAGGTGCCCAAAATACAAATCAGTTTTCCGCTCAATCAATGAATTGAATGCCTGAATAACAAAACGAAATAAATAAATAATAATAATAATATGAGATATTAAATACACTCTAACAATGTGTAAGTCAAAAGCAATAGTAAAACAAGAAAAGTCACTCTTAATATAAGTTTATCTTATCTTTAGTGGCATTACTGATAGAGCACTAATATTTAAAATGAAGAGCAGTCAACAATTTACAGACAAGAATGTAATGTACACACAGGTATTGAAGAGTCTTTTCTCAATTGACCTAAAGTTAGACCTGTCTATCTATAATGTTCATAATGCTAAACACACACACCAATAGAGCTCATACTGTAATGTTTACATTATATATAAAAACATGAATTAAGCTGTGGATCATCCAAACACCGTTACCTGCATTTGAGTGTTAGTTTATATGATGCTCTCTCTCTCTATCTCTCTCTATCGCTCTCTATCTCTCTCTATCTCACTCACTCATAGCTCTCATACTCGTCTCGTTGACTGACTGCTGATGTTGTCCTTTTAACTATATTTAGCTCAGAGTACTGACAGGTATGATATTGTGATTGTATATGTTAAGTACGAATACCTGAGGCTCAAAACCTCTGTACCCCTAGGTTTGAATGCGATGCGTATCCCCAGCGATGTTCCGTCCTCTGGATTTGAGTTCCCCAAATGTGAAATCACTTTCAATTGAGTTGAATTGCGATTTTTTCCCCACATATCTTTTGACGGTTGTGTTTATTTATTGGTAGCTCCTCCTCAAAGCCCCGTCTCAGTATGTACTAAGTTTAGTGAGGGATAGTATGCGAGTTGTAGTCAACGTTGTAGTATATGCGTGATATGCACCAACACTAGTTGGCATTCATGCATGATATGTGTGCTCTTGTACTGTAATATTGGAAAATCATACGTGAATATATGCTGTTAATGCATCTCTCCAAATGAGTGCGGTTCGGGCATAAACACCAAACAACTCGCTCAATGATCATCGACTACATCATACACATTGACTAATTTGTAATCATTTAATTCCATTCGTGATTCATCTATTTATTATCATTAATTGTCATCTCGACAGATCAAATAGTTCTTGTTTTCGAGTAATTCTCATTCCATAAAACAAAATACATTTTCAATAATAAGAAGCGAAAAGTGTGTCAAAAAGTTTCGTTAGTGTTATTTTTTATCAATATATAAGTTATTTTATTAGCGAGAAATTATTTTGTTGTGGATTATTAATTGTGATGGTTTTAGCATTAATCACTTGGTAAGTCTGAGTTTATCTTATATTTGTTATGTCGCTTTTTTTGCTGTCATACTCAATGTTTGCAACAGGAGAAAGAAGTGTTATATATAAGTTATATACGTATGACTGAAATCACTGCACACAATACTTGTGTAGACACAATAATAGTATGATTCTGCCAACGCTTGACCAGAAACACAAAATGTTGCCTTTCACTGCGAATACCATCAAGTTAGCTATGAGTTAGCTTTCAGTTAGCTTTCAGTTAGCCATGAGTTAGCCATGAGTTTTCCTCAACGTGTTCTTATATGTCACAGCCATTGCCTAAAGTGATGCTACGATTGCTTTCGCTATTTCTTTGCTATTGCTTTTGCTATTACTATAAGTATTTCTATTGCATTCGCCACCAGATGAGAGAATGAAAAGAAAAATAGAAAGATTGTGTGAGAGAAGTGTGTGCTCTACCGAAAGCATTGGCCAATGTGTCTGAATGTGTCTCTCAATGATTCTGATAACTCTCATGCGCCAAAAGCGTTCAGTTCAGGTTTCTTTTGGTTCGCACACAAATATATTTTTCGTTTACTGATCTGAACGCGTTAGACCTTCTGTAAGGCTTTCTTTCAGTGTTGGTTATATTGTTGGTGAGATTTAGTGGTAGCTCACAGTCTGTCTTTCAATGTTATAACCCTTGAAAGAAAAGAGAGAATAGCTCTGAAGAAGACATTATTTGTTGAATAGAATATGAAGTGATTGTTTTTTGCCTGGAATATGTCGTTCGGATGTGAATGCGATGATTTGCTTGTTATGTGTGTTTAATTAAAAAGAGTGTTGGTGTACAGGTAGATAAGACAAAAGGATGCTATTGTTCTCGACGCCGGTGCAGTTATTTGATGTCTCTGATTAGTGGATTCAAGATTGAAAAGATGGTGTGAGTGGCTTATGCTCTTAAATGTTGTCTCATAATGGGGGCGGCTCTCACTTAAATCGCTTTTTTAGTTAATTCAAAGTGCCCGACACAAGCGCATGCACTCACCATTTATATATGTCTACAATATAGCCATAGCGAGCATCGATTGTGAAAAATTTCTTACAGTTAAAAATGATGGGAAGGAGGTATGCATTACTATTTTATAGTAAAGTATAATGCACTCTAAACACGCGCATGTTTTAAGAGGAGGACACGATGTCATAACAATTCATCCAATAAAAATATGTCTATCATCAAAGGTGCTGATGATAATGGGATATTACGGGACATTATGGCACTTCTCACCATCACATTTGAATATATTTTCTCATTGACCAGTTCTCACAACTCTCATCCACTGACCATTTGATTTTGTGCACTCTTTGTAATTACGGCACTGCTTAAAGTCAAACTATTCACAATTGACATCAACTTTCAATGCTATCATTGTTTATGTATCATTGAAAATAATATTATGTGCATTCAAAAAACTTATCTATTGTTTTGTGGTTTGTTGTTTGATAAAAATAATGTAACTTTTTATCTAAAATTTTGGACTTTATCGTCTTGTCTCTATTTACTTTTTAGTGACTATTTCACTATTACCTCATTCAGTATTTAATAACTGAGGTATTGTACAGACAGAAACTTTTTCTTGAAAATATAAACATTGTTTAAATGATATTTGAAAACAAAGCTAATTTGGAATGATTAAAATGTTTTGATGCAATTAAACGGTGACTTATTTAACGAGAAAAAAGTCAGTAACAAATAATGATTATTAGTTTTTTCTCTTATTACAAAATATTGCTAATAAAACGCTTTAGAAATTTTGAATAAATATTAGAAAATGTTTAGTCAATATTTTATTTTGATAGTGCGTGTAGTGTACTATTGCATAATAATATATTTTGCTTATTGCTTAAACTCTATAGAAGCCATTGTCATCTATTGTTAGTCTTTGCATTGTTTATCACACTTATCTCTTCTTTACCTTTGCTCTCACACCAAATCTTGTGCAGTGCAATACTGTAGAGCTATATTACATCCAAACTGCAATCTTTATACTTGCAAACCGCTGATAACAATCCCTTATATACTTAGAGTGAACAGTTGCTGACGTGCAAAGGTTATAATATTAACTCACACTCAATACAAACATTGAAATTGTGTGCGAGAGAGAGAAAGAGAGCAAAACAGAAACATAGCACTCCTTTGCTTTTCACTATTACTGCATTCGAGTATTCAATACTAGCATATCGTCTTATTTTGTTCGATAGACAAACTCATGAATAAATCAATTTTCGCATTAAATATAAGTCATGAAATGATAAAAAAAACTTTAAATACTTATTGTTTTATAATAAGTCATAAGCCTTAATGACTGGAATTTTGTTTTATAGATTTTATTTTAATAAATAAATATCTATGAATTATTGTTTCTTGTAACCCTTCATCTTATCATTAATTGAAATTCACTATCAAATAACATGCACTCAATAGTGGATAGTTTAGCGGTGACTACCGTTGTCTCATAAATCTCCCTACACTTTGTTAATGAGTCAGCAAATTTAATTGTCCTAATTAGGTCTGACTCTCTTTTCATTAGAGCTACCATTATATTAGGTTTTGCCAATTTATTTGTTTAACAGAGCAGTCAGCAGAGAGAGAGGCAGAGAGAGAGAGAGAGAGAGAGAGGCAGAGAGAGAGAGAGAGAGAGAGAGAGAGAGAGAGAGAGAGAGAGAGAGAGAGAGAGAGATGCGAGTGGTTTCAGTATAGCGTGTGATGATAGCAAAATGCAATGTCGCAGCTGTATTGCCAACAGCATAGCTCTATTGCCTAAACTATATATTATATAAGTTTATATTTGTGCCTTTTGTTATAATATTAATATTTGGCTTATTTTGTAATGACTTTACTTTATTTTTGTTATTTTCATCATTAATGCACATTTTGCGTTGATTCAGGTGCTCAGTCGACAAATATTAATTCGTATTAGCCTTTTATTTTATTGTCATTTTCTTAGCTCTCAAATTAACGATATGTGAATGCTATGAAAGAACGATATATACATAATGTATATATAGTATTGCAATTGCAGAAAAACATGAAGCATTAATTTTCTGCAATTTTTTAATATTATGTATTTATTTTCTTTGGTTCGAATGAACAGGTATAACACGTGCATAGTTAGGATATACACCACCTGCAGGGCATACCCGGATTAGGCTTATATAATACTATAGTAAAAGGTGATCCCATGACTGTCGCTTTTTTACTGTAAAACATTTTTATAGCCATTGGACCGAACTCTATAGCTTAATGTTAAATGCATTAAAAGATTGAGGGCTTTGATAATAGACTTGAGTGAGACATGAAAATAAGATAAAATAAAATTATATAATACGTAAGCAAAAAAATGTATCATTATCTCAATAAATGATTAATTCATTCGATGCCCGATCCCTACCATTAGAGCTCTGTCTCTGTTTCTCCGTTCGTGTCCGGCTTGAGGAACAAACAGGACCATCGGTGCGATGACCCAATTGATGCTGGAATTGATCAGTGATGCCTTTCTTTATTGTTCTGAGTCTACACTCGAGAAGTGCTGCCTCAAAATCATTGATTAGTTTTGAGCTTCAAGTCAAACACACACATATATATACACACATACATACATACACTCACTCAAAGTCAATCTCTAATAGGGATCGATATTATTTGAAGCAAAAAATGTGTGAGAAAAAGCTGGTTCTCCCACAGAAAAGAGACCATTTTTACGCACAGACTTCAGTGCTATTTCTTGTAATTTTGACTCATTCGTCAGTGGAACTGCTCTTTCACTACACTCTCATTTCTTGGAAATACATTTCTAATTTATTTTATATATTATTTTTGTTCATATTGTGATAATTACTTCTATCGCACTCATAGCTTGTGATTAATGCTCATTTTATGCTTAAGAAAATGGCTTTTATTCCATAAAATCATACATCAATATACATAAGTTATATATTTCTGTAATGTTGTTATATATCTTTACATCAAATATATATAAGTTTATTATATAAATTTAAGTGTTAGCACAAAAATGGTTTTCTTTAGAGAAATTATTAATCAGAAAGATGTCATCCTTTAAGAGTACTTAAATGAGTAAAATCATCGATTAACAAAGCGGTGAAGAGAAGTGCATTGACACGATCTTTGCATAAATGATGAAATATTAAGAAAATAGTTTAGTGAATATTTCATTTTGGCTAATAATTGTTAAGATAGCCTCAATCTGAGAAAAAATAGTCACATTACTAACATGATTATTGGTGGACAACAAAGATTGAAACTGCAATCTATGAATATATATGGCTTAATGCGTACGCATGCTTTCCCTAAGGGTTTAGTGGATAAGAAAAGATGAAAATTCCAAACCTGTTAGTGTTAGTCTCACAAAATAGATTCCAACCTTCCGGGCTATTGATACTTTGGAAGCTATTGAAAATTTGTTGTATACCTTATTTTGGATTGAGAAACCTGTTTTAAGGTCCTCCTACACGAACTCAAAATTTGATTGACGTGCGTGTCTGTAATACTGCCAGTGAGACCAAAAAATAAAATGCAGGTAAACAGGCTCTAGAATATGAACTACAGGTAAGGGGACTCTCAGCTTGAGTTTTTTTGTTTGAATTATTCACTACTTTGGAATCATCACCATTGGAGGTGCATTCATACTGCATACTTTTCTAAAAAGTTATCGTTTGGGGGATTAAACAGTAGAGGGGCATCAATAGTACGTATGTGAGAGCACACATCCAGACATGCATCATCTACTCGTCTTATGCCTTAACTATCCCCCTCATCCATCATGAGGACGTCAGATTGCGTTTATATTGTGTATATCTTAAAACAAATATGTGCAAAATAATATAACATTAGCCAAACTTTCAAAGAGGACCATTGCTAGAGGCTCTCCAGCTCTGTTCAGCTCTGCTTACGTTAGCTCTCAAAAGCTCAATACTAAATTGTTGTCTGCAATAAAATCTTGTCTAAGTCGCTGCCACAGAATAACCTTAAATGCCATTTCTTCAAAGCTGCTCCTTGTTGAAGGTGGAGGAGTGCTAAGGGGTGTAGAATGGGCAACATGGCCACTATGGCAAAGCCACCTTCATTTACCGCCCATTTTTTACACACTTTGATTAATGTTTTTGCCTTTGCTTGACTTTATATTCTGGAAGCAAACGCTCGAAGCATTATTTGTAACTTATGTATGCGTTTATACCTCTATGTTATCTATTGCTAAACTATGAACACACACTCTTTTTCTTCCAAAGCCTGTTGCTTAGGCTCACGTTTTATTTTTGGTCTACCTTTCCTTCACTCTCTTAGAGTTAGCCGTGAATAAAAAGTAGTGAACTTCACTCTCAGCCCACCACAACATTCACACCTGTGTGCGTACTACTCCTCCAATTCACGAATTTTGCTACTACTTGAACACCATTTTTTTGACTAAGAGGTAAAATTTATTGTTTAGGTTGCACTAAACACACATCGACTCATTTTTCAATCTTATGCTTCCGGAATTCACTCATTTGTATCCTATTATTAACGTTAATGATAATTCAATTTCAATTTTTCATTATTTTAAGCTAATTATATGCTATGACATAAGTGTGTGCGAAATTTCTAATGAATTTATGTGTTGTAATGACTGAAAAAATGATTCATTCTTTATCCTACTGTTCGTTATGTATTTGTTTACGATTTTATGTAAATACATCTATATTTGTACAGTACATGAAAAACTCAGATTAACAATAGGCTAAAATTCTCGAATTATTATTCTTTTAAAATATTGTTTTTTCAGCATTAATCTGAATGCAAAGCTTTTTGCCTAATTTTATTGTTATGAAAAATTAGTGTAATTCAAGTTGAAAATATTGAGTTTGAATATGAGCTAAAAAATTGAAAATTAGTAAAAAATGTTCTCATAGAACTGAGAGGTTGGCTTAAATGAAATTGTCAGCTCTTGGAGTGTAGAGTTGAGTCTATTTAAACATATTAAACGAGGTCTTAATTTGCGGATGCAAATGAAAAGAGAAACGTTTCCTGCATTGCAAAAAGGAAGCATCACTTCACTCATTTCATAGTGAAAAGCTTTTCAAGTCCCATACGATTGTAGTTGTGCTTAACATATTCATCGACAATTAAGCATTTTTTCTGTCACCCCAAGGATACAAGCATTGCAAGTCAGAAGTAGAGACAACTAACGCTCTAAAGAATATACTGTATAACTTTCTACTGAAATAGTGATGAACAACTGCACTAAATCCTGATTAAAGCTCTGATTGTGATGCCTCTGTTCGTTGAAATGAGACTGTATTAACTCCACATTTTGTGCTTTATAGAGAGGCGAAAATGCGAACATTAGCAGCAAATTCTAACTTTTATTAGGAAACTCTTTTTAGTTTTCATGCTATCAATTAATGTGATCGCAATCTTAATTCTTGTGAATTATTTGTGAATAGAAAAGGAATTCGGTTTTCTAACTTTTTTATCATAAATTTTAAATTAATTCAGTTAAAAAATTATGAATGAGTCAAACTTTGGAGAGATTTTATCAAGTCATACATTTTGAAAACCTGAAACTTTTTGAGCTGATAATGGTATCAAATTACAAAATTGCTGATATATGTGGCTTAAAATATTATTTAACGCCAGTTATATCGCATTCTCCATACACACAGATTTGTAGCAAATAAGTTAAGCGAAAAAAAGAAAGTAAAAGAAGAGAAAGAACTAAAGCAACTGTATCTGTGCTACTATTAAGAATAATAGCAATTCATTGAAAGAAAATAGCAGAGCATTGCATAACAAGATTTTCCCCGCATTTGTAGCCCTCTTATAGTGCATTAAAGATTGGAAATGATGGAACCATTTGAAAGCGAATTCGTACATAAATAAAACTAATTCCTGACCACCCTTACATTGCCCGTAATATTGCCTATTGAAGAGTGGGCTGAAGGGACTAATACTTAAATAAGAGTGAGAGAGTATGCGAAGGGACGTATACTGTGATAAAACCCGAAATAGCACGTCTCTGACTGCGCTCAAGTCAAGCCTGTTTTATCTTTTGTTTATTATTAAATGGAAAGATACGAGATTTGCGATATGAATATTATGAACTTGGGTTATGCCGTCTTTGCTTCGCTCTAAAACCTAGCGTACGATTCCATTGCATGCTTTTGTTAAGTTTTTCTTTTAATATTTATCGAACTGCTTTACTACCCCTGTTTCCCAAATTTTGCACATCCCCTACCAGTTATCCCTATTTGAGAAAGAAATAAGTCCTGAAACTTTATCCCGTGCTTCTGTTCTATCTTATTATAAACAGTGTACAGATGGTCACCATTTCTGTAACAAAAGAAAGACAGGAGAAAGAGAGGAGAAAAGAAAAGAATTGAGAGAAAGACACTCTACTGCCTGTTGTTGGAGAAAAATATGCTAATGAGAAGTTAGGTTAGGGTTCAATGTATAGTGAATTTTTTTGCTAAATTCTGAATGTAATGTAACGCTGATAATGGATGATAAGAATGAACCATATTATCAGAGCTTAGATTTGAAAACTAACTCTCATTTGAGTGAGCGATGCAAAAAATATGTAATTTTTCTTCTCATATTATTCATACAATCCTTTATTATTGCTTATTAAAGGAAAGCGACTGCTCAAGCCTTTTGTGTCTACAATGTTTAGTATCTTATATTAGTTTATATAGTTTTCTTACCAAATAAACTGTATAACTAACCATTAAAGAAGAGATTCGTCTCTCCAGTTGTAGTTATTACTGTTCGCTTATTTTGAACGCCTTTTCACACCTGGTCACTGAAGTGCTTATTTGCTTCTACAGCAAAAACTCACAAATAAGAACACTTTTCTCATTTACTATCTTTCCCAATGTATAGTATTTCTCACACATACATAAACTCATGTCTTCTAGTTTTAGCCAATTTTTCTTTTATAATCAAAATACGATTCAAAAAAGATTGGCAAATATCTCGTTCTTGTTTTTTCCCTTTTCAGAACTTTTGATCTATTGTGTTGTGTTTGCGCTGCTTTTGACCATAAGGGGAACTCATGTAAAGCTCTAAACTATTTTCTTTAAAGGCCAATCTTTGCAATTTAAAAAAAATCCATTTAAATTCGTAACACATTCCTTAATTTAAGTCTAAAATTGGAAGCATATATAAAGTTACTTTCACTAAGTTTAATGACTTTCTTTCACTAAATTTAATAATAATTGTTATAAAAGATCCGGGTTTTTATAAAAGCGAGAACTTTTGATGGACTCTTGAATCAGAGTCAAAGAATCAATGAAAAAATACTATACATATAGGTATTAGCTTTGCGTTAACTGATTGACGCGTCATTTTAATGTGTTATGCGTTTGGCTGAGTCTCTTGTATTGAATTTCAAATATTTTGATTCGCATTTAGATTAAATTTCATTGTTTATTATAATATTTATTTTAATTGATATCAAATTGAATATGGTTTCAATCACAATGAGTACGGAATACGTGTCCGAAATGTGTTTATAGAGAGTACTAGTGATAGTATAGAGAGTACTATTGATAGTATACATAAGTTATTGATAGAGAAATGCATTGATATTTATTGAGGTGATGCGGGGATAAATTGAGGAACGATGAGAACAACTCCCATAGTAGTGATCTTCGATGCATTAAACATCGAAATCTTATAAGTCTTCGATAGATATTGCGATTGCGCCGAAGAAGAAACTTTTTTTAGCTGGTTGTGTGTGAGCTGCTGTAGTAATAGTTGTCGGTAGGATTGCTTTTAGGTTCATAAAAAGACTTTATATGTTGGGTCGATATGTATTTTAGAAGAATAATTGGAAACAATCCTAGATGGCGAATTGTGATTGCTTTGCTTAGCTTAGGTGTTAGTCTCATCAGTCATGATCACGCGTGCGCTCCAGACTTTATAACGCGTTTCGGTTGCATATGCGAGATCTGAGAGTCAACGGCATTACACGACGTGATTGAACTGCTCTCTGCCTTCACTTTGTGAGTTACGCGAGACCGACAGCTAATACACCAAACCATTTGCTGCTCAATCTCCAAGTGTGTGCTCTGCTCTCGCTTCTCAATGATGATTTTGAGTATGTAAGTTACTATCACATAATATGCAGATATGTGAAGCTCGTATGTGAAGCTGCTATGTGAAGCTCCTATGTGATGCTCTATTGAAGCTTTATCAAGCTCCATTCAAGCTCTATGTGATGCTCCTATGTGAAACTCCTATGTAGTCAAAGGCCAAACTAGGCTTGTGAATTCCAATGCGGCCTTAACTTTAGTCCTCTAAAGTTTGTTGATAAGAAAATATTATAAGAAAACATTTAAAGTTCCTATCACTCCATTATTGCTTATTTGATGAGTGATGCCAACAAAGTTCCTCATAAAACATCATTGAATGCCATCCTTTAACTTGTCAGGAGTTGTATGAGTTGTTGTGAATTGTGAGGTAAGGGCAACACAGCTTTTATTTTAAAGCGCTAAACGCTCTTTATTTGCAATGCGCTGAAAGTATTAGCATTTTAATTGTTCATTTTGTAAAACTCTCCCCAACTATCCTCACAACTATCCCGTTGAATGATGTAATTCAACTTTTGGCACATTTCTCGTCCCCTTTTCTATGTATTCTTGATTTGAAGCTTTGAATCATCTCTTTGTATTGTTGTACCGCTTATTACTTTCCCCCAATTGTATTGTTTTTATACATATATTGCTTTAAACACGTAAACCTTACGCGCAGCTAAACAACAAAGTAGTAATTGGAGGCCCAATAAAATCTTACCCGCATTGGGATTGGATGTTGAGTTTCAATCTCAGAGAATTAATTACTGTATGCAGATATCCTTGAGTTGGGCGGACTTCACTTGTGGTACTGTATTCAAAAAAGTATTAATTTTTTTATGATTATTTTATTGAAAGCCTTAGCGCTTAATCAAATCGGGTAATAGTGTAATGAAAAATCAGAACGCGTTCATTGAGCATGTTTTTTGAATACTGATGACTCTAATCTATTAATTGTGTTGATAAGTTGATGGCTAGTATCAGTCCATACTGTCATAGTTATATCGCTAAACTGTATGTTTGCTGATATTGAGCACGTGTTTGTCGAGTAATACCATAGAAAGAGATGCGATCAGATTGAAAGTGAATGTGTGAGTGTTTGTTGTGTGTGTTCTATCATCAAAGCGGTGCACAAACCAGTCAACACGTTTCGCTGCTTTTTATGGGTTCTTATAGTCATAACCAACATAAGCAAAGGTATACATTCATACTATTCTGTAGAAGACATAACATAACATAACATAACATAGCATAACATTTCTTCTCCATTGTGATTGTCTACGAGTCTCTGGTTCTTGTCTTTGCCTAACTTTTATTGTATGTAGTATTGAAGCCAAACCACGTGTTTCGTTACAACTTGTAAACTTTTGATTTAGCATTTGCTTGATTTTCATTGATTGAGTAACACTCAGTCACTCACTCTCTAACTCACTCATTCTCTCAATAATCTAAAAATAAAGCAATGGTTAATCTTTAGTCCTCTTATCTGTTTTACTGACCAAATAATGATTGAGTCAATGTTAGATTCGCTTAATAACAACTAATCAGCAGAAATGGTTAGTTATTTAAGTGTTTGATGGTGTCCTTGGCCGCTAGGCTTCATTGTTTGTTTAAATGTTAGTTTTTTCAATGATAATACTAGTAATAATAGGAATTATAATTATGACGTATAGTATATGAAACATAAAATTAATCTCATATATTGTTACTTGTATTAAGAGTGAAAGCATTGCTGGAGTAATATAGAGATAGATTATTATTTGAATAAAAGGACGATTGCAAATGAGTGAGAATTAAAAGTTTGACTTTCCTGCTTCCTTTCTGAGGGCGAATGAAGAACGAATTAATATAATGAAGCCTCAAGAAGAACTTAATTTACCATTTGCTGCTTCTCTGCTTCAATACTAACAAATGACTGACTGTACCACTGCAAGCAATAACATTAATATTTTGCTTTTGTTACCAACTTTATGCATGTGATGTGACTCCGTTTGCAAGTGCTTTCTCATAACATCACATGTATTATATGCACAATATATAATATGCAATATATATATGCAATTTTCCAATCTCTACAGCAGAGTTCTTCTGTTAGGGAAAGTGTAGCCCCAAATGAGTATGCAATGGGTAGTAAATTTTGCTGCCTTGCAATAAGTAGACAAGAGTGGGAAGAGAATGCAGGGGATTAATGGGTTATTCCTAATATAATATAATATATAGTCTACTATATAAATGGATGATATAAACACTGAGAAATACTTCTATTCAATGAGTTCAATGAGAAAGAGTCAGGAGATGTGAGAGACGCGAGTTCTCTGTATATGATTGTGTTGTTGTTGTGTATGATGTGAGTGAGACTGAGATGAGCAAAACTAAATATTGCTTATAAGTTATAACTAACTCATAAGTGAATGAGAGTGCAATGCATCAAAATATTAAATTTAGCTCAATGTGAACTTTACCAGAGTTATCAATAATCAACTTTATAAATTCCTCATTTAATTAAAATAACATTAACCCCAGTATATAATGATTTTCTGCATGAAATAAGAGAAAACAGAAATATAAGCTAAACATTATTGATGTTGTTATTGTTGAGTCGCATTACAAACTAGAGTTACATTGACTCGATTCGATTAATTCAATGTATTTACTCATCAACACCTAGGCTTACAACAAACGGATATTCAGACTAGTGTTTGGTCAGTTTTTGCTCGCAAAGGGTCACCGCATTTCCGCTCCTTAGTTTAGCTTTTTCTACTTAAGCATGCAATAAAGCGATACACATGTGAAGGTAAAGAGGAGTAGTAAATGAAAAAATAGAGATCAACTGAGGGAGAGTTAGAAGAGAAAGCAGAAAAGCTTACTGTATATTCCTATCACGCACACATGCAATACTTATTTGTGAGGAACTTGTACACAAACACAAAAACATTCACCTGTAAATTCAAATGGACATATTAGTCACGGACTGTAGGGTAAGTTATAAGTCTGTCGTAGCTTAAAAACAGCAGAAGTGTAATTAGATTTAATTAATATTTCTGCGCTGTTGAACACAATAGATTTTTAAGAAGGGCTTAAAATTGAGTGCTCCTCTCTTTCCCTTTTGCTCTTTACAAACATTTCTCGATTGGCATTTCATTATAGTATTTGAGCAAAAAGGTTAGCTGTGGAGCAGCTAAATTTGAGGTCGTTGTCGTTAAGCTTAATTTCTTACCTACTATTCTATAAGTACTACTATTCGCAGTCATACCTAACTTCTAGTGCTATTAATACAACGCAGAGCTAGAGCTACGACGACGGCTGTGACTATTACAAGACTCACTATTGTATTGTCTATTATTGCATTCTATTGATTGCAATTTTAGCTATTAGTTCGTCTCCTCATTTGACATTCTGGACAACATGATCACACCAGATATCACACAAAATACCTATCAATCACTATTATTTTAACAAGAAATTCGTTTTTCCCCTTATTTTCTGAATTTTTTCAGTGCTAAGAATTAGTGTTATTTTCGATATCCGGTTATTGAAGCTAATTATGTAGTATGTTCTTCACTCTGTACTTCACTCTGAATCTTGTTTCGCATCTCTCTATTTCTCTTTTGCTCAATGTATGAATTCGTTTGTGATTTGGTGAACACGAAACCAAAATAGCAAAATAGATTTTTTCAGTGCATGTTAACTACGGTTCATCTGTAGCTGAGAGGCGAACATTTTTAGCGGAGTGTTGTTTTTATAACACGTCTCTTTAGTCTCAGCCCCTCATATACAGAGCATATATAACATATTGAAATTCGAACACAGATTCGCATACAATGACTCCCCCATCGAATAATGCCTCGGCTAGAGATTCATCACATATAACTCATAAGAATGAAGCCATGCTTTTGCTGCAACTGCTTGTATTAATAGCCATTACACAGAGGAGATAGTGCTCGAGCCCATTGCTAGCAAAAACTCATAAGTCTCTCTTTGACTCTCTGACCCTCTCTCCGACTCTCCCTCTATCTCTCTCTGACTCTCTCCCTCCCTCTCTCTATCCTTTCTTGATTCGCCTCCATTTTCTTATATTCTTATATTCTTTTATGCAAAAGCGATCGATTGGCACACAGCCTAAGCTTTACCGAATGAGTAGAAACATGCAGTGAGCTTGAGATGTGCATTGAAGGGATCAAAATGCGGGGAAAGGCATAGATATATAATAAATAAAAAAGCAAAGAAAAATCAGCGACCATATTGTGCGACAGCATTTTGCTATGAAGGCATGCCTTTAGCTGCGATTTTAGTGAGATTCGATTCATTTAATAGTCCCCGCGTTGCGTGCAATTAAAGGCATTGGTAGACGCAATTAAGGAGCTCTGTTAATTCCATGTCCTTAGCAATTCCCTTTAGAGACTTTTAATTGCTAGGCAATAAAGACAGTAGAGAGTAGACTTGTGATGGTTTGTGTTATGTAATGACGTGTTATATAGTCTTTGAATATATAACGCTATGAGGTTAGCAGGTTTACCAAACGAAAAAACGAGCATTTCATTAAAAGCACTAACGAACTAGAATGCATTGAAAGCTTTCATTATTGAAAAGGTGTTTATGAAAAATGTCTCGAGACATAGACCTGGCTATCTTTAAATGGTATTTTTTACTTGTTGTAGCGATAATATTGAACAACGCCCATTGCCAAACCATTGCCAAACCGACCCCACAGGTGTCATAAACCACGAGCCCAACCCGCTATCAAGGAGGTCTTAGCAATAATTAAAGGTAAAGCATTTAAAACTTTAAGTCAAAGACCTCGAAATATTGAGTTGACAGCCGGAACTTTCCTTAATATGGTAATTCTTGAAATACTTTGTCAGTGATATATTTTCTATAACCGCATCTTATTTTCTGCATAAATATTAGCCGTTATAAAAAATGGAGAGAAAATTATTAATTAGTTTTGTGGAAATTTTCTGATTCGGCAAATATTAATTCTGAGGTATTGCTCGTTAATAATTATTATGCGAGCGGTAATAAATAATTGGTGGCATCAAATCTGTTTGCGAGTCTCGCCACTTGTATGACCTGATAAACTTTGAGGAATGTCCTCATGCTGGTTTCGGCAACAGCAAACTTAATTAACGATTGTGCTTTTCTAATGCATATATAAATTTTTTCTCACTACCCACCTCTCTTGACCTCACTTCTGACCCTAAAAGCCAACCATCACTTTGACTATGAAATTCTTGCGTTGATAGATTTCAATGGCTATATCATTGACGAGTTAGCTCTCCAACAGGTAGGAATTTGTCGGAGTATTGTGCAGGTGTTCGTTAGCTCTGCTAACTTTTATTTTTGCTGAACTTTAAAAATTTGCACTAAATTGCTTTAATCCATTCAATAGCGAAATTCGTGACTTTGCAAATGCATACATAAGCATTTTATGGTTCGTTGCGAACAAAGTTGCAGTCAAAGTAATTTAAGGATATTTTCAATTTATTAACTGTTCTCATAAAAGGCGACCTTTTATTTTACATCTAAAACACGAGTTGTTAATAGTGAAGGAGTTTAGATGTATAGAAGTACTAAAAATAAATGTGAGACTAGAAAAAACAGAGAATGGGATACAGAAATATTTATGAGTTACTACAAATCGCAGAATCGCTATTGACTTAAATCTGTGCACTATTTGTTTGATTCATCCATTTATAAGTAGTGATGCTTTTTTGTTTGCCAAAAACATTGAAGGATTTGTTTATGTGGTATTTGTTTGGCATACAGACAACTACTGTACTGAAGGGACTCGACTCTTATCAAACATTAGACATCAATAACAATAATGCCTATCATTTATGTTATGCTATAAACTTAATTGACGTAATAAAAAATTATTCAATTAAAATTAATTTCAAGCCTTGATTTTATTTTTATTGCCCATTTTTTTCGATTCCATTTTTATTTAGTTATAATTTATTTCATTATATTTTTCGTAAATGAATTGCTTTCTTCTATTGAATAGTTTTATTCTAAATAAAACATTATATCGTTGCATAACATATATTATATAACAATATTATTTATAACACATATTAAACTACACTAATAATTATTTGAATATAAAGTCATTGAATGCAAAGTTAATAAATAGTTAGAGTTTCACCTCTGAAAAAATTATTAATAATGCATTAAACACTTGTGTCTATTGTGCGTAAACATACCTGTATATTAGAAATAGATTAAATCTGAAAAATCTGCATTTTGATTGAGAAAATATTTGCATAATTATAAGAATTTGTATTAGTTATTATTGAGTAAATTGAGAAACTGATAGAAATTTGATTAATTTTGAAGTTTGAAAGCATTTAAGAAAGAACTATTGTATGATATATAGTGCATGTCTGAATTGAGAGCCATTATCATTCTTTTTTTGGAAGCGTCGAATTGTTAGATCGCCTGTTGATAGGACTAAACATCACTACAAACTGTATCACTTTTCCTTTTCTCATGCACTACTTCTAACACTAAATCCAAGCCAGAAAAGCTTTTGTCCATCTATTGCGAGTCACTTTGCTCTCAGTATTTCATTCGCTTTCTATGTCCTCTCAGGTGTTTAAGCGGTTTTCCCAATTGCAGCTAACATTACAACATTACCAATAGAGTACATTGCACTACATCACAGTTATACGGTTATGCCTTCTCGAACAGTAAATGTTCACTTACTTACACACAGCCCTATCAATTTTGTGGCGATCATGACCCTGACTTTTGTTGCTTTAACCAACAAAATCCTATCCTCTAAGATAAACATTCTCTCCAATTCGTAAAAGGATTTCAAGAAAACATTTAGAGATACTGTTCAATATGTGGCGTTTTTTTCTCTTTTTTTGTCAAATCATGTTTTTAAAGTAAAGATTGAAAAATAATTTGAGTCTTTTTTGATACTCTGGAAAAATAAAGCTCGAGATGCTCGAATGCAGTGTTCGTTATCTTTTATAACAGAAATGCGGTCCACTGGGCTTGTGATGTGTTGTGATGTGTTGATGCTTAATTCATATTAGACTATTATAAGTGGGGGTCGCACTCATGGGAGAGGGATGCATGTTATCTTCGTGTTCTTTGCGTTGCTATAACACCCATCTAAATATGTCAGTGTTTCTATGGAAACCTGTTAAGAACCTCTTCTCATTCTCTCTCCCCTCACTTTTTTAACAGTCACCCAAATTGTTCCTCATGTAATATTGTATGCAAAAACTCACTCCATCGAGAACTAAATGCATCTTTAAAGGGAATGAACGCATAAAAAAATCGCTTCATGTATCCGACAAAACCCAAACAGAAATTCAATACTCAAGTGATCCAACTGTAATGCACATGAACCACTTTGGGAACACTTTACTGTTAACAAATTCATATTGCATGTTAACCCTCTCTCATTCAATACAGAACTAAACTTAATTTTGTGCCAACACTTATCGATTAGTTTTAATATTTTTTCTTCCACTCACATATTTTTATATTTCAGATCTATTTGATGTCAGTTTAATTTGATCGCAATATACAGAACTTATATATAGCGCATATATGTATATAAGACTCAATCTGAAAGCAAAAAATGTTTTCAGTATTTGAGTCTTCGCACTACTAATTCACCATCTTTACCATCTTTAACTGTTAGGCAGAGGAGAGTGTGAGTGCTATGCAGGAAAAAAAGCTCATCTCTCACAACACTGGGGAGAGTGAAAAATCGATAAAATAAGTTATAACTCTGTAGTAGAAGTTTGGCTTGGCTTAGGTGGTGGTGTGGGGGAGAAGACTGATGAGGAAAAAAGGCTCTGCATTGCAGTACACACAGCACAACACACACACACACACACTCATATAGCTGTAGTGTATATAACATAGTCATAGAGACGGGCTAATTAACGGTATATCATTTTTTGGCTGCGCCTGTGAAAGCTGTTATCTACAAGCTTAGTGAGCGCTCACAATTTTATGCGTATGGCGTGCACACAACGAGCAAAGATATACATTACTATTGCAGCGGAGACTTTCACTTTCAGCTTTGATGCTTAAAAAACCTCTTGAGTTATGCCATAATAATATATTGACAAGTGATACGCTTTGATGCTTAAATTGGAAATTTTCTCTCTCTCTCTCT
>JAQFZT010000179.1:0-35481 GCA_034696325.1 Camisiidae sp. | reverse complement strand
GATGAAGGCAGCAGTTGATGCCGAAACATATGTCCACTTTAGATCACTGTTTGTGATCAAATAGCAAGTTGTGAAAACAGTTTTTTATATTGAAATGTGCTCTCACATCTACAAAACTCTTAATGAAAATATTGAAATGTACCTAAACTTTCTAAACTTATCTTGAAGTACTGTTTTTTTAATTTTTAAATACAGTTTTCCACTTGAGTTAGGAATTTGAGTGATTGCATGTTGTTAGAAAATATCCTCCATATTATGCAAATATGTATCATATTTTTTATTAAGAGTCGGAAATACAAAGTTTGGAACAGAAAGTATTTTATTTATAACAGGAAGTCTAAGCAATATTCTCACAAATAAATCACACTTAAATTGCAATACTTTTAGAGTTCAGTTAATCAGAAATTTGCAAATTCAGAAATAAATAGTAGCCTTTCAAAACTTTTAAAGTTTTTAATTATTTTCTCATTCCTTGATTTATAGGCGAATGTCTTATTTGACATAATATACCATAAAAATTAATGAACATATAGTTACTCAATAAGTGATAGCAAAAAGTGAGTTTATTTCAAAATCTTATATAACTTTGAAACGAGTTCAATAAAACAATAAGCTTTATCCATAAGCGAATCAATTTGTTCTATAATCATATCTTATTTCAAATCTTATACCAAATTCATATATATATAGAGTGTTCCACATAAAGTTACCTAAAATATTAGTACAACTTTCAATACTTGATTACTATTTATTTATTTAAAACTGTCACCACTGAAAAAGTCCGACAAAAGTTTTTGGGGCTTTTCAGAGAAGTCCACTCGTATTCGTTAAAATTTTTGTGCAATAAACCTATGACTTTAGGTAACTTTATGTGGAACATTCTGTATTTCAATCTAACTTGAGTTCTATATAATAAAATTTTCTATTAGTAACGTTTGCATTACTACACTTTCGTCTTTTCTACTTATTACAAATTAATATGATTTTCACGCATTCTTAGGTATAGAGGCTATCGTCTGAAGAGAAAGTTTCGTTAAATCATTGAGAAATAAATAATACTTAATCAATATATTGATACATAAAGTATTTAGAAATAATATTACAGATCAACGGTTGATAGCTGACAGCCTTCGGCCTGATTTTGGTCTTAAAAGAGTTGAAAGGTCGGACTGTATTACGAAATTGAGAGCTTGAAAGTCAAGTTTAATCATTTCATAAGAAAAGTCCAATGATTGGCTTGACTTACAAAAAGTTTTGATACACTCTGTGTAATAACAATATTCAAAATGAATTTAAGAACTTCCCTGTCATTGAAATGTTTGAATAATTAGTGTAATAAAAAGCTAATATTTAAAAATTAATGATAGATTTATTACTTTACATGATGATGACTTTCACGGAATGGTCGGTGACTCTAAATTAGTGACTCTATAGGTAGACGTTATCATTAAATGCAAAAGAAGTTATCAATTTGTATGTAAGAGTTGAGACACGGATGTGGGAGGAATCGCCAATTACTTCTTATTATAACTTATTTATTTTTATTGAATCTCAAACTTTGAACCCCGAAAAAGATGACACTTATAATAATTGGAGTTACATTACGTGACAGTTCTTTATTACCTGTTCTAACTTTATAATTAAAAAGAACATAAACGTATGACTCTAGTGATTACGATTCACTTGAGGTTCTAAAGTTTTTTATTACAGAGGCTCTCACTTATCAATATTTATTCAACTTTCATATTGAAAAAGCCTATCAGATAGAAATCGAAATGAAAGCCTCGAATCGTTATTTTTTATAGCAAAGAGTACAGTCAAAGTACACGAAAAGACAGAATATTAATGCATAGCTTTGAAAATTTATTATCAGATATTATCATTACTAAATTATTGTAATTTCTGAGCCCTTTTGGGAAAATAGAATTTTATGTTTTGTATGAAAGCTAAACATCCGCTAAATAGTAAAATAACAAAACAAACAGAAACAGATCACTCGCACACAGAATCATGTAATTATTCATCCATAATGTTTCAGTTATCACAATAATACAAATGTGAACCTCAAATGATTAGCTAATAATATCTTAGATATTTTGCATTTAAGACCAAATTTTTAAAAAATATTGAGTTTCAATTTTAAAAGATGATAACGTGCTTCTGAAACATATTTATTTTATAGAGACATAATTTAAAGTGAATCTCACTTTTAGCCAGACATGAATATAGATAATTCTCATAAAGACTGTAAATATTTATAATAGCTTTCGGCGAAATAATTTTCAAATGATCTGCATTATAGACACTTAGAATGCATGCACTCAAAAGTTTATTTCTATTGAATAGTTTAAAGGGTGTAATTATTCGGAAAATGAAAGTTGAAAGCATTCATCTGCTTCGGAAAATTGACAGTTGATATTCACATAGAGAATACGTAAATGAACTGATGCTGAACTGATGCTATCAGATGACTAAACATGAATAAAATGTGAATGAGGTGTGCAATGCTCTCGCCTTCAATTTCAAATTTACATGCATTGTATTAACTAAAGGACCAAATGAAATACGATTACTATATCTCATATCCCGGAAGCTCTTAGAAAAGTCGGTTTGAAGAAAGATTTGTGATATGTGTGTGTCAAAGATGCCATTGATAATGAATGAACTCTGACATTGTCTTTCAAAGCGATACATGTTTACGTAAAGCACATCTCAATCAGATGATGGGTGGGATAATTATTAGTTTTGGTCATCTCCTGGTAGACTCATATCACTCATTATAGTTCAATGAAATGAGGAATTTTTCTAAGAAGTTATTAATCGAATTCTAGTGAAATTTCAAGTTTAATTTGAGTTTAGGTTTACACTAAACGAGAACTTGATTTATGCACGTGTACGTGATTTGTGTTATTGCGATGCAGTATTTGTGGGAACATTATATATTTGGTGAGAGAAGATATATTTGATCGGTTCATTTGATATATTTAATCAAAAGCCCAATTACAACAAACATTTTCTTCAGAGAAGATGGTGTCCTTTCTTCCATTCCCTCCTGTGATCAATTCCTGGGATGAGTTGAAAAAACGTGCTATCAATAAATTTTTTCAAAGCTTTGTGAGGGTAACTCTGAGACCGCCATAAAACTTTACAGCTCAACTTATTTTGATAAAACGCGATTTTTTAAAATCAAATGCTTTAAAAAGATCAGATGTCAGATTTGATACTTTAATTGGACAGAGAGACAGACATGTTGATGTCGTCTACGCGGTGGTCACTGCCATCACTGATATTTAAAAACAAATTTTATAACATATCTATTGTCTTCACTGCTATTTATTGTCAAATCACATAATTATTAGTCAAATTTTCAAGGTAAACAAGACTGACTCTGCTTTATAACTCATGTTATCATTTGAAATATTTCGAGTTTTATTCAATGAAATTTTCTATATTTTTTCATGAGTTGAAGACATAAATTTTGTCTATGAATCCACTTGACCACAACTTTTGCCAAAGCTTTTGTGTTAGATCTGTCCTCCCGAATTTGAAAGCTTGATTTATTAGTTATTTACAAACTTTAGATTTATCGAATGAAATTTCCTTAAAAATTAGTTTTTGAATACACATAAATAAGTATTGAATATAGAGGGTTGGGCAGCATCAATAAATAGAGTTTGAACTCAATTTATGAGAAAACCGTTTTAAGTTATACTCTGTCTTTGCAAAATAATATAGCATCGAATCACAGCTTTAATTTGAGATGTCATAAATATATGTATGAATAACAAAAACATAATAAATAGATTTCCTCTCAATCATCATCAAAATATAGTTTAATGTAAAAGTCTATTTTTACTGTAATCACTGTAATTAAACCAAAATAAATAAAAGTTTCAATTTTCTTAAAAATTTTATAGTCAAAATCAGCTGTTTAACACATTAAAGCCCAAAAAATTATTTTCAAACTTTAGAAAAATTTGTGAACAAAAAAAATTCAAAATTTTCAAGTCAAAAGCTCTGAAAGCCCGATGCTGTATGCCTTCAATTAACTCTAACTGGTGCCTAAGTCTTGTGCTGAACCTACTCTTTTGAGTTTAATATTGATTTATAACATACTGTACAGAATTTTACATATATAAATAAGTGTTTAATTTGATTGATTAGTATTCAATTATCAAATTCAAGTTCATTATCAACTCATTTATCAAAAAAAAAAAAAAAAATACACAAAAATACATATCTATGGGTTGATTCAAACACAAGACCTGTGTGCAGTCTGTAATAAGTCAACCATATTATACGTAAACTATGGGTAGTTTTTTCAAAAGCATGGATAAAAATGAAGAATCATCATTACATATTTATTTAAAAGGCCTTAAACTATTATTTGAAGTTCTCAATAATATTGAAATTTTCAAACTGATCAACAAAGATGCTACAGACTGACGGACAGAAATACAGGTGTTCCAACACAAGTTAAAAATTGAAAAGTTAATTTATCTCTACTCAATAGCCATTAAAACTTGAAAACTAAAATGGACTCTCAATTACCAACTACTAATGGACTCTTCATAACTCTATGAATGATAAGATTGGCCAATAAAGATTAAAGGTCTCCTATTAAACATGAAAACGAGCCATTCAAATGCTAATCGTTCCATAGAAGTTATAGTTTTTTATTTTTAATCAGCCCTTAGGAAAACTTTTAAAAATCATATACAACTAAAAGTACTTCAAATATTTGGAACTCAGAACTCCATTAATTATTTTATTTGTTTTTAAAACTTCTTTTAATGTGTAGTCAATCAAATATCGAATATGAAGCCAAAAAATAGAGAAGAAAAAAGTAGATTTTCAAGCCTAAGATTTTTAAACCACTTTCTCAGCATTGGTTCAGTGCATTGAATCTAAAATCTTACTCCAAAGTTAGATTTTGATCCTTAAGAAAAGATATTTTATATTTTCTAAGACAATAATTTCATTATATCTATAAAAAGTTGAGACGATTTAAATTGACAGAAGAGTTGAATGCACTTTTACCTTCTATTAAATAACTATGTTTTGTACCTCTATTTGGTTAAGAATTGAATTTGAAAGAAACTGTAAGGGTTACCACTAAGTATTATTTGTCGTACATGCCAATTATAACAGCTTTTTTAGGCCACCGGTATAGTAACAATGGGAGAGCGTGAATACCGCTCTAAAATGATAGCATACTGTACTAACCATAAGTTCTTCCATCGCTCTAACCATAAGCTCTAACCATAGTCTTCTTCAATAAGATTTTTATATTTGATAAAACATGATTTGCGTTTACTGTAAAAAAGCGTTACAAAGTTATCGCTTTCAATTCCGTGTGCGATAACTTATGACCTTTGATAGTCATATAGAAAGCTTCTTAAGTTACATTGACACCACATTTTTGGCACAAAAGATATTCGTTCTTTTCAATAGGTTCGCCTCTTTTTACAAATCGACTACTATTTGCTCTATCCATCGATTATTGTAAAAAAGTAATTATTTTCTCATTCCAGCTTTTGAGCCATTCATAGCATTCTAGTGGAAAGTCATGTTTTCAAAGAAAATCATTTCTACTTTTTGGCCAACTATCAGTTCGATGAATAATCACTCCAACTCTTGTACTGCTAGTATAAGGCAATCGATCACTTTTTTATGCTTTTCCAGATTTACTTCTTTGTGAAATATTTAGAATCAAAAAGCATTGAATAGGTTTACTGTATTCTTGTAGAAACAGTTTTCTTATTATATACCATCTCTACCGGCCGTCTTTGGGCTAACGAATGTAAAGATTCAATTGAGCAGTTATGCATTCAGATTATACTTTTGTATGAATGTATTGTACTTCTTCTGATTAAGATATTTGACTGATTCTCAACAAAAAAACTCGTGTTCTATTTCACAATAAACTAAGCTTTCTTAAGTGTTTTCCATTTTCTCAAAGAAGTTTTACCTTATTTTAAGGCAACATTTGGTCATACAGTACGAACTTCTAGATTCATCATTTCTATCCGTCTTTCTGTAGCCAAAAGTAAGACTAACCAAGAGATGACAATTTAATTGTTACCCAAAAAAATTATTTATAAAAAACATAATCCGCATGCCTTTTATCAATTAAATTTATTAAAAACTCCACAATTAGTTATAATTACTGAGTCATTCTTGTTTTGATAATGTTTAGAACAGTGAAGAATTTCCAAATAGATAAATGAGTGCCTTAAGAATGTTATTGATAGAATTGATGAGCACGACTTTAGCGAAATTGATGTAAAGTTCCTCTTTGATGAGATGTTTTCAAGTTTTACATAAGGTATTCGCTGTCTTCCTGGTCAAACTCGTCTAATTATAAACTGTATCTCTTATAAAAAACGATGATCATTATCACATATAATCAGGTGTTGCTGATGCCCAGCAAACAAAATAGTGCCATCAAATGTTCAACTTACCAACACTCTAATAATTTGCTGAAAATAAGTGGTCCACATCACGCAAATCCAAGTAATTAGGAGATTATTAAAGAATTTCATTTGTCGCCATTGGGAAAGACATCGAAATAAATTACTTTTAATTTATAAACTCATTCTTTAGACGTAATGTTATAGCTTTAATTTAAATTAAAAAAATAAATAAACTAATTAATGTGTTAAATATCAGTTTAATATATATTACACTGAAAGGATGAAAAATTGTCCTAATTTTTATAAAATATTTTTCAAACTTAATATCCTCGTTATTAACTTGAGACTCGAAATAAAGCAAAGAATCATAACTTTGGACATGTATTCTTTAGGTCAATAACTCATAAAGTCTAACATTGAAATACTCGAAGCGGTAAATGCACTTTCGCTTTTTTTATTTATTACCTGTACTTGACTTCTTATTAAGTAAGATATTCCTTACACTTTCAATCATAAGGGCCGTCATATTCTCAACATATACGGCATTATCTAACTTTATGTCAATTACAATAAGCACGTTATTGCTCCTTAACAGAAGTTTGCAAAGATTAAAAATTAAAGTTATTGCCAACTTGTAAGCAAAACCCAGTGGCATAACTTTGATCATTTAGTTGCTTCAACCTCAGAACGAGCAATACATTTTTGATGGCATCAACCAATGCGTACATTCCTTTCATGTCATTTTTAAGAAAGAATAACTTCGACTTTGACAGCTATCATTATTATTGCATTATAGAGGATGACTCTCTCCTGAATCACTACAAACTCTGTACACATATTTTGACATTCAATGTATGGGCCGTTTGTTAAATTGTGAATAAAAGGCATGTGAGATCTTTCGCTGAATTACATTTGGCTAAAATAATGTGACTGACCTTATATGCGTGGGAGTCACTGAGCCATCAGTAAAGAGTACCTCTAAATCATAATGAAAATTTGTGATCTCCTTTCGTTTTCTATCTATTCCTCCGACTATGACTCAGTCTCGTATATCTCCTGTTCCTCTCATTCAATTGCATTACGCAATGATTTTTCGTAATTTCATTGTGTTTGTGATTTGCGTCTATTTCCCCAATAAAAGGTATAATCTTATAAAAAGTTCAATAGAATACGCCTAAAGATGAACTAAATTGAGACAGAATGAGATGCTGCCTAATATCATGATTGATGTTCACTACAATTTAATCTGACTTTCTTTGAAACCAATCGTTCAATTGAAGGATAAAATAAGAAATTGAGAACAGATATGGACAGATATTTTCAATAAGTTCACGCTTAAGACTAAGGAAGTTTTGATCCTTGACTAACTTCCGGACTCTGCAAACGTGACGAGTTGGAGCGCATAAACACACTAGTGATAAAAGCCAAGTTTCACAACAATTTACATAATATACAATACCATATATTCATATTTTGCTAATTCGCTAATTGATGAGAAAATGCTTAATTGATTGATGGGACTCATGTGACCTTTTTTAAGAATCAGAAGAATAATCTTATATAAAAGCCATTATCAGTGAATTTTAACTACCGTTTATGAGTTGTAAAATCTAAATTACATCCTATTGGTTACGACTTAATTACAATTAACTTCGAATTTCTTAATCAATGAAAATAAATACATCATAACAAGAAGTATATAATGTCATTATAACCATTTATATTTTTTTTTGCTATTAAAGATGCCTTTATTATTGCCAATTTATTCTTTAATAGTATGAGAATGTAGTTTTTATGCAATCAGCGGGTGTTCTGGCAAGAAGTGAATACACTATTTTTGTTGTTCAATAATTTGTAAGCATGTAAGAGACGTCAATCTTCTCTAAACTCAAAGATGTTTGAATAAGGGAATGGCATTTATAATGATTTCGAGCTAAGTCGAGTTCATGTCATAACTTAATATTCACGTTCTCATCATAAAACATAAAAAGTAAGCGCATTTTGTTCATCAAATGCGGTCCACCTTTCTTATTATGCAACAAATAAGCCAAAACTTCATTCAAAAAGTTTTTGTTTTATCAAATATAACTCAAAGAATAGCAATTATCATCTAAAAATTAATTATGGTTATTATGGGTCAAATGGTTCAGCCACTACAATGTACTGTAATCTCAATTAAGTAAAAGCAATGCATCCATTTTTAAGAACTGTTTGAATCTTTCAACAATTTTCAAAACCATCGCTCATATAATTTCATTCATTATTTTCATTAAAATACATGTGAAGATCTCACGAACGTGTGTCAGTTCATAATTAGCATGACATAAATAAATAACAAGACTCATTCAGTGTTGTAACTCGTGGTCAAATAGTTAATGAATTATAAATTAAATGATAAAAGATCTGCAAATTACAAATTTCGCACCAATTAAACATCCTAATTATACTGGAATTAGGAAACCATGAAATTTTTCCCCAGCGTTTTAATAGGAAGAAAAACTTCCTTATAGTTTATAGTTATAGTTATAGTTTCAAAATTTGTAATAGTATTAAACTCAACTCAAATTTTCAAGAGTAATTAACGATTACTCCTATTTTTCAATAATATGTTTTTATCAAGAATAAGAAAATTCTATATTATATTCTCAAAAATATAAAATTTGGAAAATTTACAGTATTTAACAAGTCTAAGAAAACATTAAATAGTGAGTCAGTTTGAATTGTCTTAAATAAAATACAATACAGTATTTGATGACAGAATAAGTTTGTAAGTTTAGGAGAACTATCACTTGTTTGAATTGTGATTTAAATCAATTAGTATATGGTTGGTATTTCAAATAATTACAGTCCATCCCGCTTATAGTGAATGGGTCGGTGCGGCCGAAACCGTTCACTATAACCGGCATTCACTGTAAACGTTCTGAATTTCTATTGTATTTCATAATAAAATTACTTGAGGAGAAAATTTGTTTGGAGGGAAATATAGAGTTCCGAAAAGTATTTTTTCTTTATTGATGTTCTGAAACAATCGTTGACTATAAGTGGGGATTCACTATAACGGAGTTAGACTTAATTCAAAGTTACTCTGCACTCAAATGATTTAACAATTGCTCACGACTTACAACTCATGGCATTATTGTTACCCTTAATTACGGAACCAAACTTTGAAATCCATACTTTTAATGCATTAGTAAACAAAAGTTTAAAAATAGTCATTAAATCTATCAAATGGTTATTTCCTATATTTCCTGTAATTAAATTTATTTTTTATTTAAATCATTACTGAATAAACTTTAATTTGATTAATGTTTGTGAGAAAGAAGTTGAGTTTGAGTCAAGTTTGAGTTTTAAAGCTTTTCTCAAATACACGGCTCGGGCTTTAAAATAGCTGAAGCACTATAGAAGTGGAGAGACATCACGTGTTTGTATGTGTTTATTGTGAAAAGAATGCACTCTTTTTAGTGTCAAATTATTATTACATAATATGATATTGAATTTAATTCAAATAAATTATTAAAATGTTAAGTCATTTAAATGTGAAAAAAGTGTTTCTATTGATTGCAATTAATGTATTAAGCAGTGAATCATTGACAGTAAACAAGAGATTTATTGATGATAACTCTGAACAACAAATATTTCGGTTCGAAAGAGAAACAAATCAATTGAATCGATGGAAGCGTTCAGTTAATAATTCTCTTTCGTCTTCACCCGAAAAGCAATCAAAAGATGAATTGTTGTCATTCGTGACATCATATGCTTTGAACGATAGTCACGAACAGTTGACAGTCCACTGGTCTGGAAAGGGATCACCAGTAATCATATGTTTGGCAAAGAACAGGCCCTCGAATACTAATATTTCTTCAGCTGTTTATATATCTCATGATTACGGGAAAAGTTTTGCAAAAATTAATTCATTTGTATTAAAAAATGGAAGCAATGCTGTCGTCAGCACTTTCTACATATCACAAGCAATTAACTCTCATTATATTTTTGTTGACGTTTTAAATGATTGTATTTTTGTCACTAAAGATTACGGCAAAAATTTTCGTAGAATCGATTTAGCATTTCGTCCGCAAACCATTTCTTTACATTCGACTAACGCTGAGTTTGTGTTAATCAGTTCTTATAATAAGTATGCATTCATTTATTATTTAGCTTTAAATCTATTTATTTGTAAACAAATTTCAAATCAATCTCTCGTTCAGTAATGAACTGGAATCAAAGCTTTGGTTATCACAAGATTTTGGCACTAATTGGAGACTAATTCAAGAAAGAGTTAAACAGTTTTCATGGGGTGTCGAAGGAGTGGACACAGATTCCAATATTAACACAATATTCGTTCAAAGACGAGAACCAAATGGTTTCACAACTATTTTAAGTTCTAATGATTTTTTCACCGAAGAGTCAAACACTAAAAATTGGTTGAATAATGTGGACGAGTTTGAGATCTCCGGCAAATACTTATTCGCCACCAGAAGGTTGAAACTAATCGGAGACTGGCTTAGACCTAAAGGTCATGAGTCGTATCAGTTATGGGTTTCATATAATCGACAAGCCTTTGAAAGAGCAATATTTCCACCAAACAGTTTGTCTCCAATTGACTACTATGTGGCGGACGCTTCACAAGAGCTGGTGATGGCCTGCATTACATTCAATGATTCCACAACTCATTTGTATACTTCTGGAGAAAATGGAACTCTTTTTTCATTATCATTAGAAAATATTTTATATTTTGCGCCCAATATAACGAAACATCCGTTTGGACTCGACTGGAAGAGTGAAGAGCCTCTCGCAGACATTCATAAAGTGGCTGGAATTCGAGGCATTTATGTCGCTTCCAAATGGAAAGAACCGAAGAAATCAATCGCAGATCTCATAAGTGTAATTAGTTTTGATATGGGGTCCAAATGGCAAAGGATTAGACCTCCATTTATAGACGCAGACGGGGCTCACATTGACTGCAATCCCGCAAATAATTGTTCATTACATTTGTCACAAAAGTTTTCATCACTTTATCCACACCTTCGACTGCCGGCAATAGTGTCGCGTTCATCAGCTGTTGGACTCATAATGGCTTCGGGTGTTGTCGGCTCTTCTATCAAAGGAAAACCAAATGTTTATCTGAGTATTGATGCGGGCATTACTTGGCGTCAAGTTCTTAATGGCAATTATATATTCGCTTTCGGAGATTTCGGCGCTATTATTGTCGCGATTTCTTATTATTCAAAGAATGGCGCCACTAATGAACTCAAATATTCAATAGATGAGGGAGAGAACTGGTCTACCATTAAGTTCAGTAAAGACAAAATACGTATTTATGGCTTAATGACAGAACCCGGAGAAAAGACTACTGTTTTCACACTTTTTGGTTCAAAAGAAGAGGAAAAACATGAGTGGACTTTAATTCAAGTGAATCTGACGAAAGTTTTTAAATCTCAATGTGTTCTTCCCAACGATTATAAGGAGTGGTCTCCACATGATCTCGACTCGGGATGTCTTTTGGGAAGAAGAGAAGTGTTTCAGCGACGAATCGCTAATCATAAATGTTTTAATGGAAACCAATACATAAGACCCGTCGCAAATCTGAACTGTCCGTGTCGTCACTCAGACTTTGAATGTGATGTTGGGTTCATTCGGGATAAAAACGGAGGCACGAAATGTATTATTGATGACCGTTCAAGTATTGAAGGCTTTGACCCGTTTTCAGTTCCCGAATGGTGTAAAGTCGGAAAATTGTTTAATAGAACACGAGGTTATCGTAGAATAAGTGGTGACTCTTGTATTGGTGGTGAAGAAGATTGGTATTCGCCTCAAGCCATTCCATGTCCTTTCAGTCCCAAACATGATGAACAGTTCATACTTTTCGTCCAAAGACAAGCCATTTCACGATTAGTTTTGAATGAAGAGAAACCCATTCCAGAGAGTTTGGTTCCGCACTCGTATCTCATGAATGCAATTGCGGCTGATTTTGATCACAAACTCAATTGTCTTTATTGGTCTGATATTGGAATCGATAAAATAATGCGTTTATGTCTTGATGGAAGACAATCACAACCAGAAGTTTTGGTTGAAACTGGACTCGAATCAGTTGAAGGAATTGCTTTAAATTCAATTAATAATCATTTATATTTTGTAGACGGAGAGCAGGCAAAGGTTGAGTTGATTCGCACTGATATTACAAATGAGGGACGTATGAGAAGAACTATATTAGAAAAGCCTAATTTAGAAAAGCCTCGAGGAATAGCACTGAATCCAATCGCTGGTTATATATTTTTAACCGATTGGGGGAATACTAGACCTGGAATTATAAGGTGTGAACTCGACGGCGATAATGTGAAGGTTCTATTTAATGGTTCAGTGGTTTCGTGGCCTAATGGCATAGCAGTTGATTACTTGTCATCTAAAATCTTTTGGGTGGACGCAAAGCGTGATTACATCGCATCCTCTGATTTTGATGGCAAACAATTGCATCACGTATTGAAAGGCGATTTAGCTCCACATCCTTTCGCTTTGGGAGCCTTTAAAAATTACATTTATTTCGATGATTGGAATTTACAGCAAATTGTTTTAATAAATAAAGTAAGAATTCGATCAATTTGTCCTCAGTTTTAAGCATCGTTTGTACACAATTAAATTTATGGTGTATTTAATGGCTTTTCCAGTTTATAATTTTCACTAAAACATATATATTTTTTGCAGGAAACGGGCTCTGATAGACGTGTCGTTTTGGGTGACGTGAGCGGTGCGATGGACTTGAAAGTAATTACCGCTGAACTGCATGAGAAGATAAATAGTTGTAGTGATAATAAAACAACTAATTGTTCGCATTTGTGTGTTGCTAAACCCTTTAATGGTTATAAATGTTTGTGTCCGGACGGATTCATCGTTGAGAAAACCGCTGAAGGAAATGAAAAATGTGGGTGTAGGCCAGGCGAGGAACTAACCAGAACCGGCGCTTGTAAGCCAAAAAATCAGGGCTTTTCTTGCAGTCCTGAAGAATTCGCGTGTGATAATGGACTTTGTATTCAAAAGTTATGGAAATGTGATAGAGATAATGGTTTGTCATTCAATTTTTTCATTTAATAATACGTATTATTATTCTATAATTTCTTTATATTTGTGTACAGATTGTGGCGATGAATCAGATGAAAAAGATTGTAGTGATCATCAGTGCAATGATAATGAATTTCAGTGCAAAAGATCTGCGAAATGTATTCCGAGTCATTGGAAGTGCGATTTTGATATAGATTGTACGGATGGCTCTGATGAAGACCTCTCCATATGTTCGTCAATATATCCCAAATGCAATTCAAGCACTCATTTTCAATGCAATAATCATCGATGTGTTGAGAAAAAGTATCAATTTATATTCCATTCCACTCATAATATTTGAATTTAATTTTATTTAGACAATTGTTTGAATTTTTCTATTGAACACATTTCTTAAAATGTTTTTGATAACAGAAATTATTTGAATCTCAGTTTCACGTTATTTAGCATTCAGTAAAGTCATAAAAAGATTAACAACTCGTGAAGAATAAAACTCTAAAACTCTAATCTTTTAGATAGAAAAATAAATGACATGTACTTCGAATAGTTATATGACTCTATCCGTTGTGAACTACTTATATCCATGTTTTCTCATTAAGTTCTTTAATAATCAATTAAACTATCTATAAATTTGTCCTTTAATTGTGAATTTAGAACAGTTTGCGATTTGGAAGATAACTGTCGCGATGGAAGCGATGAAATAAACTGTACAGCAAAAGTGACCTCATGTCGAAACGATGAATTTAAGTGTCAAAATGGAGACTGTGTTCTAGCCGTCTGGCGCTGTGACGGTTCGTTACTTTGGTTTCTCATGATTTCAATATAATTTTACGATAAATTTCAATCTATTTCAGGTGATAATGATTGTAGAGATAAAAGTGATGAAAATAATTGTACAAAATCTTCATGTAATTCATGGCAATTCGGTTGCGATGATATGAAATGCATATTCAAGACATGGGTCTGTGACGGAGGTTTGGCATCTCTTAGTCATCTGTTTAATTGGTTTTTATAAATTGTTTTCATTTATTTAGAGTCCGACTGCAAGGATTTGTCTGATGAAAAAGATTGTCCGAACTCTACATTACAATCAACGACACCATTTCCTCGAATTCCTACCACTTCTCCCAACAATAATAACTCTTGTGCTGGCGATTGGTTTAGGTGTTCGAGCGGTACATGTGTTCCACTTCTTTGGAGATGCGATACAATCGATGATTGCGGGGATAACTCGGATGAGTTGGGATGCATTGCACGCAATATCACTTCTATCGAACCGATTGTAACCCCAGTTGCCAAAGATGGTTGTGGTCATGAACGTTATCAATGCAAAAGTGGTCAATGCATTTGGGACTCATGGCTTTGTGACTCATCATTAGATTGTGATTCCGGGGAAGACGAAGAAAATTGCAACTTTGGTCCTAAAAAATGTTCAGAAGATGAGTTTGAATGTGTGCACAGCTCTGGATGTATTCCACTAATAAAGGTTTGTGACGGTGAAGATAATTGTGGAGATGATAGCGATGAGTGGGGCTGTCATAACACACAAATCGATACAATCAAACCTCTCAAGTGTTTGGGCTTCACTTGTAAAAGTGGTGAATGTGTGGAAAGCCATAAACGATGTAATGTTAGACCCGATTGTTTCGATGGTTCGGATGAAGAGAATTGCAGCCAAACTTTTTATGCTGTGAATAATTTGCGGGTCGACCGCAAAAGCATTACTCCTTCAAGTTTTACAATTCTATGGCAAACGCCTTCCAGTCTTAAGCATTTTCAATATTTGCCTTCGTATTTACGAGTAAATAGTAATCAATGGGTTAATATGAGTTGGATTAGGGATGAAATCTATACATTTGATGGACTCGAAGCCGGAATCACTTATAACGTATCAGTTCATTGCAAACTAATAAATGAAAGCAATACTATTTATCCTCCCTTACAATACATCACAATAACAACTGAATCAATCGGTAACTTTTCAATAATTAATTCAAATTTTATTCATTAATCATTTAAAATGATACTTGATTTTCAGCTCCAAATCCACCGCGAAATATATCAGTTAAAGAAATAAATGCCAATAAAGTTATGATCAGTTGGTCTCCACCTTTAGTTTCTCACGGACTCATCAAAGGGTATCGTATCTATTATTCGCCTCCATTTCCACCAATTAAGCAAACTGTGAACGCATTCAAATTGAATAGTTTACAAATTCAATTACAAATTAATAACTCATTTGAAGTCGGAGTTAAATATACCTTTTGGGCCACCACTTTAACAACTAATCTTGAAAGTGAAAATTCAAACAGTACTTCACTTGTCATCGGATCCATCGCTACCATTAAAGACTTGAATTCTAAAAATATCACAAATTCAAGCGTTACTATTGAGTGGCATTCAGTGCCCGAAAGAAAGATCAAATGGTATATTGAGTACAAATGTGAAGACTATTTTATTGGTTATGTAAATAACATTACAAGTGATGAAACTCAAGTCACAATCAAAGGGTTATCTCCGGGTGTTAACTATCAGTTCAGAATACTTCCTATTATTAACGGTTCAGTTTTATTGAGTGGTATCGAAGACAACACTATATCAGTGGTAACTCTCGGCGTGACATTGCCTTCGGTTGCAATAACTCAAAGGAAAGTTTTGGGCACAACAATAAGCTTGAGTTGGACTCAACCCAAATATTTGTCTTTTAAACAAATTAATTGGGAATTTGGGGTCTATTATGGTATCGCAGAAAATAAATTAAAACTATATTCCGTAACAAATGATACAAATATAACAATAAAAGACTTATTATCGTGTGAATCGTATATAATTCAAGTTCGAGTCATATCTCCCTTCGGAATCGGGCCTTCAATCGGTTCGACAGTACTCGAGACTCAATACGATCCTTTGGCTCAGCCCAAGAATTTGAAATATAGAGTTTCGCAAAACGATAGAACTAATTATTTGCTTTCGTGGAATTCTTCGTGTTATCACATAATCGGCAGTTTAATCGGTTATCGAATAAGTATTCATGATCTCATCAAAGATCGTATTTCATGGTTTCAATTGACCCCACGTTATGCTCCAGACATTCAAATGAACTTAACTGTTCATTTCGGAGCTATTTATGACATAAAAGTCAGTACAGGTACAGATCCATCAAATCAAACAAATCATTGATTGTTTTTCATTTGAAATAAATTCTTAACCAATTCTTTTACATAAAGATTATCCAAACGCTCGATTCACTGAAACTATACGTTTGGAACCTATGTCTTTGCCTCAAGTTTTAAAACTGGATGGCGTTCAACAAATCAATGGTTCTCTTTATATAATTTGGAAAATTAACGACAATTGGCCGCAAGAATTCAAAAATCATAGGTTTGAACAGAAAATAACTCATAAAATTGTTGAAATGATTTAATTGAAACATTTTCTTCCTTTAAATAGTTTTCTATACAAAGTATATGTGAGTCAAACGCCAAATGTGACTGAAGGTGATGTGGTGTCAGTGAAAAAGCCTCCACTTAATTATGCGGCACAAAAAGGAATGTTTTACTACATTGCAGTTGCAATATATGAAGAACACGGCTATTCTGGTCCAATTTCAGACACTATTATTATTGGGAATCCATTGGCTTCTGGTATTTGATTAATTGACTCAATTTTAAAACATTTATTTCATGAATTTGATTCCTTTTCAGCTTCAGATTCGGTTGTTATTGGAAAGAAAAATATAATTGGAGTGGTTGTGCTCACCAGTATTGTTGTGATAGCACTAGTTTTCGCGCTCGCGATATTCGTGTTACGTCATAGACGTCTTCAAAGAAGCTTTTTATCATTTGCAAGCAGTCATTACAATACTAGATCTGGTTCTGCCACCTTTTCAGCCAACGACGGTCTCGGTATGTATTAAATCAAATTACTTTTTTTCAATACATTTTATATTAACAATGATTTATGTAAACTAATGTGCAAAAAATCTCATTAGCATTAACTGTAAGCATGATCTCAAGAACTTAAATCTATTACTTTATTTCAAAATTACAGAACACTATTGTTTGAAAAAACAAATAATTAATACTTGTAAGTACTGTAACAAACTTTGGTTTAACAATTTTCAAGCATAAATATTTTGATTATTTTGAGTTAATTTTATGTTTCATTTGAGAAACAATTAACACAAAATTCAATTGAATGAATCTTCAAAGTTGAAAGCGAATTGAGTTGTGAATTGGCTTCTATTTAAATATCTTTAAAAAATATGACTTCATTTAAAGGAAAGCAATCACTTAATACACTAATATTATTAAAAGTTATTATTGTTAAGAGTCTATTCTAAGATTAATTATGACTTATATTTTTTCTTCTATAGAAGAAGATGAAGACCCAGTTTTTCGTGGCTTTTCTGATGACGAACCGCTAGTATTGGCGTAATTTTGCATTTATGAGCATTTATAAGCATTTCTAATCTTAATGTGATATATGATTAATCTGTTTGACAACTTTTGTCAACTGTTATCTCAGACTACACTCAATGAAACTAATCTGTATTTTCAGTCTCTACTGTATAGTTATTTTGAAAACATTCAAAATTTTCACAACTTTTTTGTATCACACCTTCAAATGAGTTTTTTGAGTGATATTTATTAAAGAATAAATAATGTATTAGTTTTCACTTATGTAGACATCTGTACAGTATATTAAATCCTATTATATTTCATTTAATTTACAGTACTTTCTAATTACTAGTCGATTCTCAATATTATACAAATATGAATAAAAATATATAAAACTTGTATCAAATATCTTACAATTTATTATTATTGTATTTGTTTTTTTAATTATTTACGTTTAAAGTTTCGATTATAAAATTTTTATTATATAAATAGAAGATTTTAACATTTCTAATGTAAGAATAAATAAAACCCAAAAACTTGAATCTTTCAAATGTGTCAAAATATGACTGTTTGCTGACGAATGCGAGAATTGATCTGATTTTGTACTTATTGGAGACATTTGTGAAACAAAATTCTCAACATTAGTATCACTGCCGTCGAAACGAACGCATTGAGGATAGAAATGTGGTCTCTCTTTGCCTTTGGAATCTATTGCTTTCATACAAATCCTATATTTATTGCGTTCATTCAATTTATTTGCCACAAATTCTCTGGTGTTATATTCAACGGTTTCATTGACCACAATATGATTTTCATTTTGGATGATAAGTCGAAAGGAAGCGATATCATCGATACGATTCAGTATAAGCCACACAATTCTCACTGAAGTTTTTCTTCGTGACCATACAATGGCACGAATTTTTAAGTCACTTTTTTCTACGAAATGATTTGAGTATTTCTCGATTTCATCCTTTTTACAATTCAATTGAGTAGGTTTAAGATCTACGAAAGAATTGTTAACTAAATTATTGGGGTCTTTGCAAAGCACAGGTGACCAGTGCTGATAGGCTTGTGAAGAATGTCCTTCTAGTTCTGATTTATGGACATCACTTGTTATCCAAGCTATCAATGGTAGTAAATGACAATCACAGTAAAGAAGATTATCTGAAATATAAGTACAGTAATGAATAAAGTTTTGAATTACGTTAACCTCAAATAAATTTTGATACCATAAAAATATATCTCCAATCCAGACTTGATTTGTGGCATTAAATTGTCATAAATATTCATTAATCTATTGGAACTCATATTGAATAGCTTAAGATTTTGCATTTTGACAATCTCTTCCACATAAATAGACGAAAGTTTGTTTCTTGCTATCGATAAATGAGTTAAATTCGCCATATTTTGACCAAACAACCCTTTCACTAGTTTTCTCAATTGATTTCCAGACAGGTCTAAATGTCTTAAATAAGTTAAATTGCCAAAAATATTGGTTTTGATTTCATTAATCATGTTGTTTTCCAACGAAAGCCACTCAAGTTTTGAAAGTCCGTCATCGAAGTAATGAGTTATTATAGGCATTAAATTATTTGATAGATCCAAATGTTTTAGTTTGTAAGGAATCCAAGGAGAGTATGGAAATGACTTTTCTTTAATAAGAGATATGGAGTTATGGGATAAATTCAAATATTCCACAGAAAGCAAGGGTTCAAAAATTCCATGCGTTCTATTGTCCAATTGAGTCAACTGATTATGTGATAAGTCAAGAGATTGCAAAGAAACTAAACCACTGAACACTTCTGGTGATAAATAACTGATCTGATTAAAGCTCATGTTAAGCTTTAATAATTGCAATAAACCATCAAATGCTAAATGACTGACATTTTGTATTTGATTGTGATCTAGACGTAAGTCGAATAAAATGCGTAGATTTCCGAGTGCTCTAAGATTTAATGCACTTATATTATTGCCGCTTAGGTTTAGATATTGTAATGAAACTAAATGTTGGAGTGTTTTGTGGGGCACTTCAGACAGTTTGTTGCGACTCAATGATAATGTTTGAAGTGTTAAGCAATGGGCAAACGAGGAGTCTTCCAGTGATGTTAAGTTGTTATCATCTAAATAAATGGCTAGAATTGCGTTAATCGATGGAAATATATTCGATCGAATCATTGAGATTTGATTTCGCTCTAAATGCAAAAAATTCAATGCCACTGAAGTCGGAAACATTTTTTGGATTCGGTTATCATTAGCATAAATTGTTTTGACTGATATCAAACTCGAAACTCCACCATTGCTTATATCCGTTATATTGTTGTGTGAAATATCAAGTTCGAGAAGTGTTGGTAATGTACCGAACGCTGAAAACCCGATTTTATTCAAGACGTTGTGTTTCAGATCAATAAATCGAATCGAAGCGAACTTTTCGAAGACGTTTCCTGATATATCGCGAATCTTATTATAACTTAAGTCCAAAGTATGCAATTCGAAGAGACGTTTTTGTGTGAAATCTTTTCGCGTCAGTTCTTTTATTTGATTATAACTTAAATTTAAAAATCTAAGGCCAGTCATATTTCCAAATATATCAACTTTCGATAAATTAGTGATCAAATTATTATTCAAATGAAATAAAGTGACATCACATTCATGGAAAGCGTTTCGACGAATTTTCTCTATATTATTGAAAGATAAGTCCAAATCTGTTATGTTCGATAACTCTTGAAAAGCAGCCGATTCGATGACAGATATATTATTATTTCTTAAATTGATGGCCACCTGAAACATCCGCTGAAATGCTCCTTTTGATATGTTTGTGATCTTATTTTCACTCAAATCTAATTTGTCCAACCATTGCATGTCTTTAAACATTTCACTTTCAATTACTTGCAATTCATTCGCTGATAAATCAATCGATTTTAGTCGAGTAGTGGATGAAAATGAATTTCTGGCCACTTGTGTTATAAGATTTCCGCGAACGATGAAGTCCCGCAAGAACCTGACGCCGCGCAACATGTATGTATCGATCTCTTTAAGCCTATTATAGGATAAGTTTAAAATTTTCAATTGGGAGCTTCTTGCGAATAGAGATCGCGGTAATTCTGTCAACTGATTGTGAGATAAATTTAAGAATACTATTGATGTCAAATCGTTGAAATCTGATTTTCCTATTTCTTTGAATAGGTTGTGCGATAGGTCTAAATATTTGAGTTTTTTAGTTGAACGAAAAAAGTTGCGCTCAATTTTACTCAATTTATTATTATTGAGATCAAGTGTTTCTAATGCTGTCAAACCATTCAATGCATTGGATTCTATTTTCTTGATTGTATTATTGCTTAAATCAATTTCAATAATATTAATTAATTTATTAAATGCATTATTTTTCACTTCACTTATTTCCTCATTTCCTGATATCACAAGTTTTGTTAAGTTCGATAACTTATTGACAACACTTTCTGGAACTTTTTTCAAATGATTACCAATTAATGAAAGTGATTGTAGTTTCGTCGATAAAGGTATTAATACATTGTCATCAATAGTTAAAAGGCTTGTGTCTTGGATTTGCAAATTATAAATGGTTTCATTTCTAAATAAGGATCCGAACAAACGAGAAATGTTTGAGTCACTTATTGTCAACCTATCGATTGGCATTTTCACATTCGACAGACCGAGTGATATCATGGCTAGATTTGCATCTGAACATCTAATTGTAACTCCTTTTTGATTACCGCTTTCACATTTACACGGATATATGAAGAACTGATTTGATGGACACATATACTTATCATTGCATTGTATTGTTGTGATCATTAGCGTTAATAACAAATATTTAGACATTTTTTTGACTATAACTTAAGTTTCAATAGTTGAACAAAAATAATTTCGGATTTAATAACTAAATGTAAGACATGTTCCCATTTGAAACTAATATGATTTTGTTGAACCATTTCTCTGTCATTGATTTTTACTTAACTAAATTTAATCTAATTTCACCATTTTTACAAACTTATATAAAGTTCAATATATGATACAACTAAAAATTTAAAAAATAACCAAAAAATATTAAACTATTGGTCTCATCCCATGCAATTCACTGACAATTCATGTTAAAATTGGCATCAAAATCAAGAAATAACTGTACATATGAAGTAAATTTATTTAAGTGATTCATTGACCCAATTCGAAAATCAAGTTTCAGTTTGAGGTCAACTACTTTTTTTCGCATATATTCTACAACTGATAGATTTGGATTAAAACTAGAAAAAACAAAAGCTGAAAAATAAAATTTTCATAACCAATCATGAAATAATCTACTATTTAGCTAAAAATAATGAGAGGTGTTGTTGGGTTAAACCAAACTCTAACAGAATTTTAAAATTCCTAAACAATGATTTCTCGTCTGACATTCACATCACTAGTTTTCGAGAGCATTCCATAAACAGCCTATTTATAAAATCCATTTCTTCTCAAGTTGTCTTTAAGTAGAGACAACTTCAAGTTGTCTTTGTCTTTACCACAATAGGAACGGACAGAAAAATATAAGGCTTTGCTTTCTTCAAATATTTTTACTCAATCTTAAAAAGGGCACCAAATATTTCAAAGTATATTTAGGGTTGAATTTGGTGTTTATTTTTTACAAAATTATGGAATTGAGATCAGTTTAAATTGAATTTTATTCATGATTTTGCATCCGTGATGTTTGGACAAAAAATAATTTAATGACTCAATTGATAAGGATTTATTCAAAATTCAAATATGAGCTCAAATTAATTATTTGAAACTTCTATCAAGAGTTTTATAATTTACTACTTATTTATTTCAATTAGATTTTATTCTTAATTCAATGTCATTTCACTTAAGCTAAGATTGATTTGTGAAAAACTCTATTGTTTTTTGATTGAGTATAACTTTATATATTTAATGTAATGTTTTTTCCAACTCTTTGTCTTGAAGAACCAGAGACTGACCAGAGTTTGAATTTGCAGATTGAGCACAAGTGAATCGGAGTACCGCACACACCATCTGCGGGGGTACAAACCTTAGCCCTTATCCCACGACAGAGCCCACTGCACATTCCGCACCTGAAGACCCACTTCACTCCTCACCACTCCCTAGAGTTAGATCTTGAATCTAAGAACACCACTGGATCCAAACCAATGACCCCTTCCTTCCGCTCAAATGTTCTTCTGATGTTACGAACTGAAAAAAATGAATAGAAATTAGTTAATCATTTCTAAATTGAACCTGAAAATGACTGCAATTCTCGTTATTAAAAAAATTGATTAAATTTGAAATCAAGTGAACACCTAATGCCTCACAATCGCATTCGTATTAATGGAATTGAGCCATTGCTTCACTGAGTAAATGCTGTTTAAATATAAATCTTATGATAATTTTGCAAAAATTGATAATAATATGAAATATTCTATAAAATGTTTTTAAATAATTAATCTGAAAGAAAGAAACTAAATTTATATAATAACGCGCGAATCAGATGTAGACTTTTAGCGCGACCTCGTATTGTTGTGCATCAAGTATTTCTATTGAGCTTCATCTTCAACAATGTTATTGAAGTATTCGAAACCGAAAGTTATATATATTATGAGTAATATTGGTTTATGAATCGAATTTCTTAAAATTTCAAGTCTAAACCCATTTATATTTGAGAATTCAAAGTCCACTCAATAGCTAACAATGACTTCTTGTAAAACTGAGGAAAGTTTACTCGAAAATGCAAAGTCTGTCACACAATGTCTAGTTATAGAAGACGATATTCTTAAAAAATTGATGGATTTATTAAACACAGAGTTTGAAATAGGTCTGAAAGGCAGTGAATCGGCAACCATTAAAATGTTGATCACTTATGTCAGAAGTTTACCCGACACTCGAGAACGAGGAAGATATTTGGCCTTAGATTTGGGCGGAACTAACTTTAGGGTTATTTTAATAGATCTGAATGGAAGTGAAGTCAAAATGGAAAGTGATATCTTCAAAATACCCGATTCTTTGATGGAATCTGACGGCGAATTGCTGTTTGACTTCATCGCCGACTCAATCATGGCATTCACTTCGAAACATAATTTGGAACGAATCCGAATAGCATTAGGATTTACTTTCAGTTTTCCGATCAAACAATTCGGTTTATCTCAAGCAAAGCTACTCTCATGGACAAAAGGCTTTAATTGCCCGAATGTTGTTGGTCGAGACGTTGTCAAACTTCTTAAGGACGCACTTAAGCGAAAGTCACACGTTTGTAACGCATACGTAGATATTGTGGCCATAATTAATGATACGACTGGAACTCTGATGTCTTGCGCGCATAAAAACAATAAATGTGGAATTGGTTTAATAGTAGGCACTGGTTTTAATGCATGTTATATTGAAATGTTGGACAATATCGAGAAATGGCCATCAAATTACACTCAACCTAAACAAGTGATCATCAATACTGAGTGGGGAGCTTTTGGTGACAATAATGTGATTGACTTTATAAGAACTAAATGGGATTTACTGCTAGATTTAGAATCCATTAATAAAGGTAAACAAAAATACGAGAAAATGATTTCTGGAATGTATTTGGGAGAAATCGTCCGATTAGTTCTGTTATCTCTTATTGAAGGCAAACTATTATTGAACGGAATCGCACCTAAAAAACTTCTGGAAAGAAATTCATATCTGACTAAAAGTGTATCAAAGATTGATTCCGATAATGAAGAAAATGGGTTTCCATTTATCAAAAAAATAATGAAAAGGGATTTTAACTGCACTGATTGCACACAAACCGATCTCCAGATTATATTTATGGCCAATAATCGTGTGTCAAGGCGTGCCGCACACTTAGTGTCTGTCGGCTGCGCAACTCTTCTCAATCGTATGAAAAGAGAAGAGAACACAATAGGATATGACGGATCAGTTATGCGATTACATCCACACTTCAAAAAATGGGTTCAACAAAAAACATCCAAACTCATAGACCCCAAGTTATCATTCAATTTGATGTTATCTCAAGATGGAAGTGGTCGCGGGGCTGCTATTGTGGCTGCAGTTTCTTATAAACAAAAAACACCTAAAATTATCAAAACAAATCGAAAAGTTTATCAAATCTCAACTTTTATTCATTAGATTAAAGACTATATAAAACCTTATCCAAAGTTAGCGCCAAATATTAAATTCCCGCAAATTTTCTTCAAACTTTCATTTACAGTTAAAACTCTTTTTAATACAAATTATCATTTATTATGCAATCTTTAATAAATCCTTTTAATTGTTTCGAGTAATTCTTATAAATATATAAATCTAATTAATTTAAAAGAATTTTAAACACAAAACATTAATATGATTTTGTTATTTATGCGATTGTTTACTTTAAAATAAGTTTTACTGAAGTTTCACTGAGACACTTATGACGAGAGAGTTATACAACGAACCAATCGTTTGCTTTGAGATTTACATCACTTTTTAAATTGAAAACATTTTCGTTCATTTCATTAATCATTACTTTGAATACATATTTAAATGATATTTAATTGTGTTTTCTTTTGAATATGTGATTAAATATTATTCTATTATAAAAATGGGATCGAATGAAAAGAATAGTGAAAGAAATGAATTAACTATTAATTCAGATGAAGAGATAGAATATGATATCAATAACGAACACATTTTGAGACCCATTCGCACCTCAGGTTCTAATGGATTGTCTTATAAGTACTTTTGTTTCAATCATTTCTTTATATCTTTTCAATATTTATTATTAATCAATAAATGTATTGAACAGTGAAATAGTGGACAAAGGATTCGAGTTCGAGACAAGTGAAGAACAAACGGAAGACAATGAAAATGCAACTTATTGGACACGAGAGGAAATAATTAAACATTTGGAAACTAATCCTCGACCCGATGAGGACATCTGCCCAGAGAGTGGCAGTTATGATGAACGCATTCGAGCAATGGATCCAATTGTGCCGAACGGTGTCTATAAGAGAATTATTAAAAGTGGTTTCGGAGAAGTGATAACTGAAAACAGCGCTGTCTTATATAATTTGAATGCATTTCTTGAAGGACAAGACGAGCCGTTTGACTCGACATGGCTTAGAGGCCGACCATATCTTCATCGACTCAATTACGATACAGTATTGGATGGTTTGTGTAGAGGTTTGCTAACTATGAAAAGGGGAGAGAGATGTGAACTAATAGTTGAGCCCAAATATGCTTATCTCGAAATGGGTTGCCCTCCAAGAGTACCACCAAATGCTACCGTTCTCTATATCGTTGAAGTCCTAAAGATCTTCGAAGAGGGCTCTCTCTCACACTTCGAAACACTCTCTTCTGAAGATCGCTATAAAGTATCGTTTCTAGACATCTATGCCTTATGTGATAGAGAAAGGATTAGTGGCAACAGCTTTTTCGTTCAGAAGCGCTACAGAGAGGCCGCCTTTCGATTTAGAAGAGCCATTCGATGCCTGGAACAATTGACTTTTAAGACTAAAGATGAAGACACACAAAGTAAACAATTGTTGACTAAATTGTATGTGAATATCGCCAACACTTATAATCAGATTCAAAAGCCATTGCTTGCAATGAGTAATTGCAAGCGAGCACTTGAAATAGAGCCCAATAATGTGAAAGCTCTATATCAGTACGGATTGGCAAAAATGGTTAATGCAGATTATCAACATTCACAACAACTTCTCAAAAAGGCTTATCATATCAAACCTAATAATAAGCATATAAAGGAAGCGCTCGAAAAATTGGATCGAAGAATGACTACTGATGCTATGGGGGAACGAGAAATGTATCAAAGAATGGCCAAAGCATTCATTGACAAAACCAATAAATGAGTCAATTCTGTTTAATTCATTATTCATTAACAGTTTATGTAACTTTTCAATCGATGTCAATTCAAAAACAATTATCACAGAAGTGTTCAAAATAAATACTTATTTTGCTGTAAATGTGTGAATATTATTTCAAAGTTAAATCAAAATTAGTTCGCATTAAATCTCTCACAGATAAGTGTTTATATCAATTAATTGCAAAACATTTTCTTCTCATTGACTTAATGTCTGAGATTAGATTTGATTAGTTTTGACGACTTCTGGCTTTCGTAGACATAACATGTGTTTGTGTTTATATTTTGAAAGTCAAGTAAGAAATAATTTTTTTTACTCTTTAAACATTGAAAATGTTATTCAAAACAATTCAATTATTAACTAATATTTTAACTAAAAATCATTTGAATATCCGTTTTAATAGTACTAAAAATTGTAGAAAATTAAAATTATTTTTATCTCAAAATAGTTTAAAAGTTTCGCCAAATTTAATAACAAAATATGAGTTATTTGAGAATGAATTAAATGAATTAAAATCAATAAAAGATAAAGAATTTGTTGAAATTGTAGAAAAAGAATCTCAACTATTAACAAATCAATTGAAACAATTGGAAGACATTATTATAAACGAGAGTATTGTCGACGACATTGACATCAATGAGTGTTGTCTTGACTTGAACTGTGGTGTTGGCGGACAGGAAGCCATGCTTTTCACTAAAGAGTTATTCAATGTTTATCTCAATTTTTGTGATCACCAGAACTGGAAGTACTTTCAAGTGGCCAATGATTGTGACACTGATTTTGGCGGTTCGAGACATTCATCGATTATTGTAAACGGAAATAATTGTTATCAGTTATTAAGACATGAGGCGGGAGTTCATAGAGTCCAAAGAGTGAGACAACTCTTCCATCATTACATTATCTATTCATGAATTGAATAATATTTTGCAATTATAATAAATTTTTAAATAAATAGTTGAACTTTGAAATAGTTATCAAATTATAAGAGTAATTAATATCTAATTATATCTAATAAATAATAGATACCAAAAACAGAGCGAAGCGGAAGAGTTCACACCTCAACCATTACAGTAGCCGTACTTCCCATCAGACATAACATAATTGAAATCAAAGACAGTGATCTCAAGTTTGAGGCCAAGACATCACAAGGTGCTGGTGGTCAACACGTCAACAAGACTATGAGTTGTGTTCGTATAACTCATATTCCGAGTGGTGTTACTGTCGAGTGTCAGGAATCGCGTTCACAGATTCAGAATAAAGAGATCGCTTTACTTAAGTTGAAGGCTATTATCAATCAAATGGAATTCGACAGAAGAAAAACAGAAGAGAGAACTACTAAGAAATCACAAGTGGGTGTCGCCGCTCGAAGTGATAAAATCAGAACTTATAACTTTCCTCAAAATAGAATAACTGACCACAGATTGAATGAAAATCTTTTCGATATCTCCGACTTTATGAAAGGAAATCCACACAAATTATTAGATTTGATCATCAAATTAGAGAAACAGAGAAGAAATGAATTGATTCAACAAATGAAGATCGCGTTTCAGGAAAATATGTCTTAAGTGTTTGATTTGAATTTTTAAGTTTATTTATTAATAGTTTACTTTTCACTTTTCAAATTATATGTAAATTTAAAGTTTATTTGAGAACAATAAATATGAGTTAAGTTTTCTTCTGGAGTCAATTTAATTAAATTGAATAGAATTATGCTTTTTGACCGCAACTCAACTCGTTTTACTCAATATTCAAAAGTTGAGCTCAAGTTTAAACCTCTTATACGGTCTTTATGAGGATAAAACCAGTTTTTAAAGAGTGGGCATAACATGCAAATTGACTTATAATGCTTTTTATGAGAAGTGTTTACCTTAGTTTCAGCCTTAAAAGTCAATATAACAATTAATTAATTTATTCAGGCCTTGAATTAAGTGCTCAATATTTTCAATATAGCATTGAAAGAAGATTTCTCATGAGAGAGAAACCTATTTAAGTTCAAAAGTAACACATGAGTTGCAATTTTTGCCAAATTTTTATTAAATTCATTGACATTTATAACTTACAGTTCAAAGTTTTGATTCTTTAATCAACTCGAAGTGAACAATAAAATAATTTTCTACTGTCAATGTATATGAGTTTCAACTCATTTCAATATGAATCTAATTCTATGCTTTATTTGTGGGGGAATTCAATGTAAAAAATTAAATATAATAATCAAACTATTTATTTCAAAGACATGACACTTAATTTGAATTAAAACTTCAATTATAAGTCAAATCTTTGCTCAAAATATGGTGCAAAAGGTAAGAATTCTGTCTTTTCAATGTTGTCAGTGTTGAGACTGTTTATCAATTTCTAGTTTTCATATTAAATCAATTTTCATATCAATTTTTCTCAATTATAACTGTTTTAGTGATTATTTTTGTCACAATCATTATGAAAATGTCAAAACTTTCTCTTTAATAGAGTTAACAAAACATAACTTTATTAAATACTCTATAATTTCTCAAACAAGTCACTAATTGTTGAATCATTTTGCAGTGTAAATAGCTTTTTATGTTATAACTAGTGTTGGCAAAATACATGAGATTTATTTTTACTGATGTATTATACATGTATAGTATGTATAATACATGTATTTTCTTGAAAAATGAAATTTAAGCTTTATATCGGTTATAAAAAACAATAATAATCAATGTTCTAAAAAGGTAATTAATGCAAAATTTATCTTAAAAACTTCAAATTTCTTCTATTTCTTTATCAATTATGTCTAAATCTTCATTAAAACCGACAATATCTTCTTAAAATTTTGAAAATTTAAAAAAAATATTTATTAATAATTGAACGATAAAAAGAATAGAATAACTAATCAAATAAATAACTCGTAAACATGTGATTCTATTATTTATTCACTTGAAAAAAGTTCAAAACTTGAGAATTTTCAAGTCTTCTAATAGATGGCTCATTGCCTGTATTATTCCAAAAAGTTGCCATGTATAATACCGTAAAATACATGATGTATTATACATCAAATGTATCTCTGCCAACGCTAGTTATAACAAGCAGAATTTGTCATTTCATTAACAGCAGTCCATTCATTTACTTATTTTATAAGAACATATTTAAAAAGCTGAGTCAGTGTTATCTTATCTTATGCTTGATTGCATTGAAATTTTATCTTCAAATTTTCATTCATTCTAAATTGTTTTCATTTCCTATTATTTTAACCACAATGTATAAGATTATTGTTAAATCCGAAATAATGTGAATACATATGTGATAAACTTATTTTAATCGAAAAAATATAACAAAGGTTTCAAACAAATAAACTTAATATATTTGTGTGCTTTTAGTGTTGAAAATTTGTTATTATGTTATTTTAACTTTGTTTGAAGCATAGATTAAATAGTGGTATTTAATTGATTTGTCCAAAATTTGTGTAATTTCGTTTCTTTTAGTATGAAAGATTAGGGCAGAACCCGAATGTCTCTTGTCAATACATAACTATTAGTTATTCAATCATAACCTTTTGACAATTTCTAAGTATAAGCTTTAAATACATTTCATTTTTTGCTATGTTTTTGAGCTATCAATTGGTTTTATATTCATTGATAGGTTGTCAAAAATGAGTAGATTTCTTACCATATCCAATTTCAAAATGTCGTCACAATAATTTGGTCAACAATAGTTTCGAAGCAATCAAAAAGAATATATACAGTAATTAAAATAAGAAAAGAAAGAAATTAATTATCGAAAATGTAAATATTTAAATGGAAAAAACTCGCAAAGCTCCTAAATTAGTCCTAATTGAATGATGAATTGAGATACAGTATAATTATTAAGTGAGAGAGTAACTAATCAATTAAAATGTAATTTTATTTGCTTAAAGTCCGAGCATACCATTCATGGAGAGATTTTGTATAAAAATGTTTATCGTAAAAATGATAAATGTTTTTTAAACATATGAAAGTTTTGAAATTTGCCTCAATGGGTCTACTTATAACTTGCATGAGTTTCAAAAACATCATACAAGTGATTACAATAATCTTTAGTTAATCATATAATGATTTCCTTTTGCACTTGTATTCATTTTGAGAGTTAGTGCTTAACACAGTTTCACCACATTAGAGGATATCCCCTAAAAATAACTCGAAATCATTTTATTTTTAGAATAATTCTTAGTCTGTGTTGGCTTCAAATGAAGTCTCTTCTTGTTAATTAGCATCACATTTTCATCGACTATAATGTGCTGTTTCTACTCTATAGTAATTGTTTTCTATTTGGATAGCATATAATTTTGATGTATAAATAATAAATTTGATATTTTGATCCCATTACGAAACTTATTACCTCATTATTGTACAAAAACTGCTGTAGTATAACGTAAATGTTTTTATGATGGTATTGAATGGTGAGCTACGAAATAACCGACCAAAAAATAATCTTTAATAGTTTTATTATGTTTGCTATCGTTTGATTATTTTCTTAATTATTTTTGCTCAACGCAAAAGTGCTTCAAGTAAGCAAAAAAGCAATTGTATTGCGTACTGTCAAACAAATTGCTCAAAATGTTCAAACGCTTGCTATGACTGGCATTTTATTAAATTTTTTATTCAAAGTTTAATTTAAGCAATTTTCTGAGTTAAAGATTCTAAAACTTCTTTATGAGATAATCTACTAAAATTTGAGAAAATTGTGATTGAAATTATTTGGTGTTAATATTGTATTTCAGATGAAAAAAGATAGCATGGAATCAACTGACTCTAGTAATGATTATGGCAGTTGTAAGACATCTGTTAGTTTTATTGAAGAGATTCCATTATCACCTTTAAATAATGGTTTAAATACTAATATTATAAATGGAAACTTATATCACAATCAACGGCAGGAAAGGATTGATTTTGTGTTAGTTTATCGTAATAAAGATGAAAAGGTTTTGGAAAATTTTAAAGCGAGAGATATTTTTGAGGTTTATAAAAGTTTTGAGATTCAATTTTTTATCAAGTATTTCATGAAAGTTTATCATTGAGTATGTATTTTACAGACGAACCTTCGAAAAGAAGGTCTACTCATCCAATACACTGATAGTATAGTGAATGGTGAATACACTTATGCCCTTATACACGCGCCGTGGGATCTGTTGGCCAGATATGCAGAAGTGATGAAATTACGAATGCCTATGAAAACAATACGTTCAAACTTGAAGATATTGTTCGACGAAGAATATAATAGTGATTCTATGATATTCACGGCTCCGTATTCTAGAGATAAAGAATATTTGTTTGATATACCAGAAGATAGGGAACAGTTCTTTGATAACTCTCAAAGAGCACAAATCGTAGAGTTTATTTTGAAGCGCAAAAGTTTTTCATCAAATCCTAGTGATGTTTTCTCAATGGGAATCAATAAATTATTGTCAGATAATGTTTATTCAGCGGCTTATCCTTTGCATGAAGGTATGTATCCATAAATAATTCACTCATTACTATTAGAGATGAAATAAAAATTTTTATCAAATTTTATGCAAAATCATAACTAAGTTTACAAAACGAATAAAAAGGTGATTAAAATCAATTTTTAAGAGAGACTCACTGTTGTAAATACAGTCATGACTACAGTATAACTCATTTAACAACAAAAATCTTATAAACAAAAACACAAAAAACAATCATAACTTTTCTCAATACTTTGAAGACTCGATGTTATATAACTATAGTTATTATTATTATATTTTAAGGTAAACTTAATGAAGATATAGATTCAACGCGTCATCAACTAATCAATGATTGGGCATCACTTTCATGTCTGCACAAAAACCAACCATTAGAACGAATAGTTTCATACTTTGGTGTGAAAATTGCCATTTACTTTGCATGGCTGGGATTCTATACTAAAATGTTAATTCCGGCCTCAATTGTTGGCATAATTTGTTTCATTTACGGTGCAGTAACTCTAAAATATGATTCGCCAACAAATCAAGTTTGTAACAATTCTGGTGATGTATACATGTGTCCGACATGTACAAACAATTGTAGTTTTACACCACTTTCTGAGTCATGTTATTATATGAAAGCTTCTTATTTATTCGACAATCCATCGACTGTTGTGTTCGCTGTGTTTATGTCACTTTGGGCTACATTTTATCTCGAAATGTGGAAACGATATTCGGCTAAAATTACTTATAAATGGGATTTATCTGATTTCGATGCTTATGAAGAGTATCCGAGACCTGAATATTTGGTATGAATTTGTGATTCTGAAAAGTTGAAAAGATATTTAATTTGAGTTATTTGTCTTTTAATTAAAGGCACGTTTAGCCAATCGGAACACTAAAAGTAAAGTGAATTTAATAACACGAATGGAAGAGCCATACATACCATTCGTGAGAGGAAAATTGCCGCGAATTATACTCTCCACATCTTTCGTGTTGTTGTGCATTATTCTAGCACTCGGTATAATGGTATCAATCATTGCATATCGAGTTTCCGTTCAAATAGCAGTTCAGAACTTTAATATATTGCGAGAATACAGCTCTATATTCACATCATTAACCGCTGCACTCATTAACTTGATTTGTATTCTAATCTTTGATACTATTTATATGCGATTAGCCTTTTATCTAACAGAGAAAGAACTTCCGCGAACTTTAACGGAATTCGACAATTCTTTAACACTGAAAATGTATTTGTTTCAATTCGTTAACTATTATTCTTCAATATTCTACATCGCATTCTTTAAGGGAAATTTTGTTGGACTGCCGTTTAGACAGAAAAGTGATCTTATTGTTGAAGAATGTCCAATAGGTAGTAATGAGTATTTAGGTGAATATTGATTAATCTTGTCTTTTATTCAGGAGGATGTTTCCTAGACTTAGCCATTCAATTGGCGATAATAATGGTCGGAAAGCAGGCTTTGAGTGCAATAATAGAAATCTTGACACCATTTTTCTTGCGCTTATATAATAGATGGAAATATACAGCAAATAGTGAGACCGATTCGAGCGGTCAACTAAATTTGCCGCAATGGGAAGAAGACTTTGTCTTAGAGTCTTGGAGTCCAACTTCACTCTTCTATGAATATCTCGAACTTGTCCTACAGTTTGGTTTCGTAACAATATTTGTGTCCGCTTTCCCTCTCGCGCCTCTCTTTGCCTTAATTAATAACTTTTTCGAGATTAGATTTGATGCCAAGAAAATTATCACTAGTTTTAAGCGTCCGGTCGCACAAAGGTTTGTCTTAATGATTAATTAAAAAAATTGCTTTAAATCTCATTTGTACTGAAACTTATTTTTAGAGTTAAGAGTATAGGCATTTGGTATCGCATATTGGATGCAATCGGAAAGCTATCAGTCATTACGAATGCAATGATCATTGCGTTCACCACTAGTTTTGTGCCACGAATTTTATTCTATATAGAAAATCATAATCTCGACCGATATCTTAATTCTACGTTATCTTCATATGAAGTTCCTAAAGAAGACTCTCGTATCAATTCTACATATTGTGTGTAAGTTATCATCAATTAGTTGTCAATTATATTCATAGAAAGCATTTAAATTCTGTTCAAACTTCTGAATACAGTTTTATTTGATAACTAAAAGCTTCTTATTTAAAGGTTTCATGACTATCGAGAGCCCCCGTGGACTGAATCTCATGCAAAGACGTACTCAAGAACAACATACTATTGGCGACTAATGGTCGCGCGTTTAGCTTTCGTTGTAATCTTTGAGAATGTGATTGTAATGATGACATCAATGATGCGTCTTTTAATACCTGATGTGCCAAAAAAGTTACGCCAACAGAAAAGACAACATTCATATCTAACTAATGAACTAATTATGAGACAAGAGTTTAAGATAACGAAGAGATTGAGCAGTAGATCATAATTATATTAAAATCAATAAAAAGCCAAATTTTTCAATTTTTTATTAAAATCGGTTTCAATTAATGTCAAATAACTTTCTTGCAATATATGAGTTGCAAAGCCTAAAAATTCAATTGTTTTACATAAATTATGTTCTATTGAAATAATACTTTTGAAAGCATAATATATTTATTATAAAGAATAATTGTAAAAATACTGTATTATTTGAATAATGAAAATATTTTCTTAAATCAATTGATACTCAAACTCAATGATAATTAAAAAAGAATTATTATTTTATAGTTGTTTATTAAATATCAATCTTTTCCACTGTTTAGACTCAACTCAAAACGTATTTTCTCTTCAATTAATAAATAACTTAAGGCTCTTTCAGCTCTTAAGCTTTAGTGCAGTTGTTGAAGTCTGAGATAACTTTAGAAATATTTTAATCTGTATTTGAGTGCAGGTGTCTAAGTGTGAAATAACTCTTTAAAAAATGTTTAGTCATCAATATTTGCAATTAAATTATTTTATGTTTTGCACAATATTTAATTATTAAACGTTAATTATGTGATAGAGTTGTCCATATAGAAAATTTTAGTCAAAAAAAACTCTTATATTGCAAGAAAGTTATTTGACACACTTTCGCCTTTGACATAGCCTTCAAAACGGTTACACTTTGTTTCGTCCAAAACCTGTTTGTATGAGATAAGTGTGACTGAGAGGTAAGTGAGGACAGAAAGAACTGGAAATACTGAAAAAATGAGTAATAAATATTTAATAGTTTTCAGAAATACAATTCCATTTTTAAAATCAATGCACTAATACTACTATTGAAACTGCTAACGGAGTTCTTAAAATATATACTTTAGTGCTTTGCATGTTTTTTGTTCGTACGCGGC
>JAQFZT010000178.1:0-35482 GCA_034696325.1 Camisiidae sp. | reverse complement strand
ATACATAAATGTTCGTAAAACGTCATTGTAATGTAAGAGTAACCCATGGCTAGAGTTTGTGTCTTAAACACATTTATAGGACATCAGGAGTGCCCTTGTCTACGATATTTCTTCTGATTTGAGATTAAAATAATAATATTATAAAAACAATTGATTGTGATATTAGTCTGATTAGTTTCATGGCATTTAGTGTACCAAAACAGGCTTTGGACATTTCGAAGTTTAGCCGATTGAAGAAAGCTTGATAACGAGTTCTCAATGTCCTACTTAATATGTTCAATATTGTTTTGCTTTGTTATAAATCAATTAATACTTTTCTAAACTTTTTGGGTATTTTCAAATCGAATCAATGGCGCCTCAGGACTACTTTGGTATTCAAAAACATGTTGACATTGGAATTGTTGTAATTTTTTCATGCATTCAATGTTGAATTTTAATTTGAAAAACGGAATTAAGTTAATCTAAAGTTAAAATTTGTGTCTCGAGTTTGACTTTTGTAAACTGAGTTCATGAGAATAATCTTGAATTGAAATTACATGAATGATAGTTGTTATTAAAAATACTATTTAAGTATAAGTTCTCAATAGCACGACAAGTGAATCAAGAAAAAAGTTTACTTCACATTAAATTTTGATGAAGTGGTTTTACTATTAAATAAAAACAATAAATTATTATTATTTGCAAATAAATCGAGTCATTATTGAAAAATTTGGTTTCGAGCTGTTGTCAATTCTATTTTCATTTTCTTGCTTCAAGTTTTTTACTCTAGAGTTATTTTCAAATTTAATGAATTGAAAATTTTTACTCTTCAATTAAGCTGAAAATTAAAGGTCTGAATAATAATTATTTAGGTTTAAGTGATTTTCTGATATACTATGTTTCGTTTGATTGAGTCAATGATTTCCTCAAGCAATTAGTGGTTCGTGACTTTCAATCAAAATTAATTTGACAAATAAATATCTTCGAGTAAATCAAAAGAAGCATTTGCATTATCCTGTTTTATGTCTATATATTTATTTGTCCTGAAATTGAAAGGTTGGTTTCGATGATAATAAAGTTTTGAGGCTTTGAATACAATGAATTTGTACTTGATATTAGAAAGACCTCAATCTATTATAGATAATTAACAGTATTATATATCATTTGATGGACCCATTTCGAGAGGTTTAGTGTAGTATTCGTGTGGCGCCCTTTCTTAAAAGCACTGTATAATTTCAATTCAATGTGACATAAATGATAGTATTAAGCAAACATTGCCATTAAAATATGCTTTGACTTTCATTAAGATGACTCAAGGGGTTGATTATGTTTAATTGGCTCAAATCTAAGCACTTAACTCGAAATTTGTCAACATTTTGAATAAATTTCTAAGTTTAAGAAATTTTTGAATGAAAGAAAAAGGAACACAACTAAATAACTAAATTTAGGAAAGATTGCATGTGGAGAACAATCAATTTAAGACGCCCTCAAATTTTTAGAACAGAGGGAAGGAGAGAAAGGTGTTATTCAGATAAAATAACTCAACCGAACCTAAAAAGGCTTAAACCAAAGCTGTTTTGTGGTAAGAATTCTCACTTCGTTAAAAAAAGAAAAGTTATATTATTTTTGTACTCTATTAGTTTAAATATTAGACTGTGTTTCAGACTTACAATTAAATGATAAATTGCTGTAATTTTCCTTAAAGTACCAGAACTTTAAAGCACTTATCACTTAATTGAAGACTTATTTTTAGAGCGAATAACTTATATAGATTTTTGTGTTAAATAAAGTTTACTTATGACGAGAAAAATAAAAATTTAAACCTTGTTATATTTCAGTTAAGGAACTACTATTTCGGTAATAATAGGTTTGAATGAATTCTTGAAACATGTTAGAAGTCTTTTTCTCATAACGACTTTTTAATATTTGTTGCAATAATTGTTAGAATTGAGTTAATTATAATCAAATCTTCAAAAATTTAATTTCAAGCTATAATAGTCTTCAAAAGAAGCCCTTCTGATCAGTATTTGTTGTAATTTGAAATTTATAATTGAGTTAAAAATACAAAAAAATACGTGAAATTCATCTCATATTATAAAAAAGTATGTTTTCCAAAATAAGTCATCAAAAGAGTTAATCTAAAGTTAAAAAATATGCAGCTTTTATTTATTTATTTTACTTTTAAATAAAAGTTGTATTTTGTTTTGATTCTATGCATATAAACTTACATGAAGTCATCTAAAAGAGCCAAAACCCTAAATTAGTGCATCAAGTTTTGGTTTTTATTAATGATTGAGAAGCGATATGTGATACGATTACCTGTTTAGACTCATAAATATAATAAAAAGTTGCTTTCATTTCATTAAATGATGTTATTTTTAAATCTAAGTTTATGTTTCTTAGGTTTGATTGAATTGATTTAAGGTCTATTGCATAGCAAGTACTTGCATGTAGAGGTACTTTTACTTTTAAGCAGTTCTCTCCATAATCTCCATAATCTTTATAATTCAAATGCTAATGGTTTAGGACAATAAAATAGAGGTTTATTTTTAGAGATTTGGTTGAAAGAAAGTCAAAAGCTTATGATATGAATGAGTAACGCTCATGATCTGACAATAAGGTCAAATGTCCAGTGGAATACAGCTGAACTGATGGACGAATCTCGTTCTCATTCACATGAGTGACCCAAATACCAGTGATTCACTTCATACCAACCTGTTTAAAAAAGTAGTATTTGTGTGTTAACGTAATTACTGATTAGAGTCCCATCTGACAAGTTATGCGAAGCCTGTGTGAGGCTAGTGGGACATTACAATATATAACTAATTTCACGATGAAGTTTATATTAAAAAGGCAAATATGCTTATTATTTAATAAATAGGTTAATGCGAAAATCGAGTTTTTGTATTGTCCGACAATTTGTTATTGAATTTGTACTCCTATTAGTTTAGAAATCTGTAAACTTATCATTACCTCATTTACTTTAACCAATCTTTAAAACAATATCACTCTTTGATTTTTAATTAACGTGACAGACGTTGTACTTTTGCAACTATACCTTGTAATTACCCATTAAAGGAAAAATCAAATTTCAATTTGGTTTGATTGAAAGTAATAGAGAATGACTAATGCCTGCAACCTTTTCGCTACTTTTCATCTTAAAACTCATTTCGTAATCTATTTCATGATTTGTTAGCACAAAAAATCATGGTTTTAGTGAAAAATTAAATATTCGATTAAATCTATTGATCCCAATTTGTTGTTCGCTCGCTTTTGTAATTATAGAAAAAATATAAATTGCACGACTCATTATCACTGCATAACAATATATATATATTTCACAATCAAATTTTTTCTTAAGCTACTTAAAAAGTTTTCTATTTCTTTTGAATTAGTTTCAAAAGCTTTGAATAAATAAAACGCATGAATGAATAAAAGATCTTTTAGACTCGAAATTGCCTTAACAAATTGAACATCGATATTGAATAAGAATTCATTGATTTTAAAGTACAGTTAATAAGTTATATTTACAAATATAGTCTATAAATCACTCGAATAAAGCCAAAGTAATACCAGTTTAACTGTTCAGAAAGTGTAACATTTTGCCGAAATGCTATGTCAATGTCTCCATATGTTTCGATCTTAAATTTGATCAAAATGTTGTTGATCTTTCTAATTGGTGGTACAATTTGAAACAAATATATAAAAACAAACTCAAATCGTATGTGTCGACCCTATTTTTTGTAAACTCTCAATCATAGAGCCTTATTATGACAGTAAACAATTTGAAGATAGAATATTTGAAGTATTTACGACTCCACTCAATATTTAAATTGATCACTATTTAGTAATTGATTACATGAATGACCAAAATTCTATTTTTACTCAATATTATTTTAAAATCTTATGCGATTGAGAGCTTGAAGCTCAACAATGTTTGGGCCCTTGACCTCAAACACATTTATTATAATAATACAGTAAGTTTATTGACAAGTCATAACATCTTAAATTGTACACACATTTCAAATAAACGGCATTTATTGAACAAATATATTCTTCAGAATTAGATGTCATTTCTGTCACTTCTTAAATTTTTAGGTAAAAATTTTAATGCAATTTAAGTTGTTGTCACATAACTGTATCTAAGTTTTTGCTCAATCCAATATCAAACCATTTCGAGTTTCTTTAGTGATATTTGATTTTCTATTTGTTGGGCACTTCCTTATGATTGTAAATATGATTTTCAGACACTGCACTTCTCTCTATATTTATATTGGTTTGAGAGATGGTCTGGTTAGCCTTTCTTAATAGCTTGGTTCCATTTCTTACTTATGGCATATGTAAAGAGCTATAACTTATACCTCTTATACCTATAATTTATCAATTTGAGCGTCCTATGGAACACATGCTATACTCAAATTGAAGCAATAATTTCAATAGAAACTCAATTAAAACACAAATCAAATGTTTAGAAGCAGTTTTTCTCGAAAAATATCCCAAAATACATTTCCTCATGTAATTTAACTCAATTTAATATAAAGAGACACATAAATATGGAGGCCTACAGTGACCCTTTGGGAAAAATAATATAATATTTCGAAATGACTTATTTTTACCAAATTTTATTAAAATCGGAGTTACTATTGTAGACATAAACTAAATTAAGCAAAATTTTCTTTTCCATCTGTAGTTAATTTGTAGTTTAAGCATAAAAAATCCAACCATTTAAACATTATTCTAGAAACTGAGGACTTCTATTGTTAGTATTCAGATATTTTGTATTCAATGAAAATTTGAAACATTTCTCGAATTCAAAGTTAATTCAAGTGAATGTTCTAATATTAAGACTTCTTTGATGACTTCCCAGCACAGCCCATCTCTTCGCAATGAACTCCCCCTAAGAAAACAAGTGCGCTTTTGTAGGTGAACCTCATGTTGAATGTCTCGCATTCGAGATTAACCGCTCAGTGAGCGAGTAGTTAGCAATACGTTAAGAATGTGAAAAGAAAAGCTCAAGACTATATCGTTCAACATAATTCTATTGATTCTATACATGTTCTAAAGAAACATTGTGTCCAAAAATTTGTTCTTATTTAACTATTTTTGCATCGATTAAGAGTTTATTTAAAATATTTAGAAGTTTTCATTCAGTCATTGAGTAGGAACTTAAAGTACAGTTATCGCGTCCGTTCATCTGCGCCAGACATCAACTTCAAAAACTTTTCAAAAAGTTATCAAAAATCATTACAACTCGTGAAAGAAACGTGAATTAATTAGGATTATTTGTTTCATACCATACTTTTGTGATTAATAATTCATAGTTTTCAAACATATGATCGATGTTTGAAGAGTTCACTGTTTCAAAAAAGTGTATCTAAAAAATGTGGATCAATTGAAAGCTGACATGTTATGTGAATCATGAGTTAAAAAAGCTTAATATTGAAATAAATTTATATTCAATTGAAGAAAAAGAGTTGCGAACATAAGGAAAAATTTGAATTGCAATTTCATTATTTCAAGATTACCAAAAACTAAGTTTTCAATAAAAAGGATGTATATTAAGAAATGGTTTTTATATTTTGAGTGAAAGTCAAAGAAAATAACTGATGAGCGCACACACTATTAAGCCTCGATTGATTTCGAGGGCTCAAATCCTATTTATATTAATATTAACTCTGATATGTTGTTGTGTTGGTCGCCGTCCTATCAATTTGGACTCGAGAGGAGCCTCACTTCTGCCACAACATATTCAGTCCTCTGGAACATACAGTAAGTTCTTGTGTCTTCTTGTCCTTTTTAATTCGACCCCTTATTGAAAGCCCTGTGAAAATTTTGGAGACATTAGAAGTTGGATTGGATTTTGTTTTTAATTTTTGATTTGGGTTCTAGAAATCCGCATTGCATTCGTTACGTTTTAAACTTCCGTAACAAACAACAAACTAAATCAAGTAGAGACACATTAGCATATTATGTTTAGTAACTACTAATAGACTAAGGAATTAGTAATTTAAATGAATATTTCGTAAATAAGGTATGAAAAACAGGTTGTTTTAGTCTTAGTAGCATTTATCCAGAAGTCAGCTCTGAGAATATGGCTTAAGCACATACATAGTACACATACTCACACATGAGTATATTTCTCGTATCTTACATTAAAATCAGTCAAAACTCCTAAAGCAATATGTAAGAGGCAGCCGGATTTTATAATAGGTCATATGCGGTCACAGCATCGTCTTATGCCTGGCATTAGAAACTAGTGGTATTCCACTCAAGGTATAAAGGAGTTCGTGTATAAGTACATCTATGTAGGACATATGCAATACTATTGCAACTCCGGTGTTCTCCTTCTACTCCACAAGTTTAGTAGCATTTCTTGCTATATACAAATCCACTTATGCTTACAATTTCTTAAAATATTGATACGATTTGATTGATATATTGATATTACATGTTTTTATAAGAAGGCTGTGAAGCCCTTCATTACATTTGGGCAAATCCTACACTTTTATAAGGAGAACACCTGAACTAAGCTCAACAGTTAGCCCTAAAGCACTTACAATGGGGTATATTCTCAAAGCGCGATAACTGTATATTTACTATGGATGCGATTCATTTATTTTCAAATAAAATACTTGAAATATTTTAGCAAAATCTTGTAATACATTAAAGTTTTCGTATATGTGTCGAATTTTATAGCTGTTCTTATCATTAATAAATAAACAGTTAAGCTTATGAAAAAAGTTTTGATTGATTTTTGAATTTATTTGCAAAAATTGTACTTATTCTCAAAGCCGGCTCACAATAATTCACGCAATAGTTTGTATTCAACTTTATGATCACGAAATGAATTTATAATTGACCGCTAAATTCCGAAATTTCTAACCTAATCATTTATCTTAAGGAAATATTTGATTTTGTTATACATCATAAATATTAACTCACTTACCATATAAATTAAAACCTTTTTAACCTAATAATTAATGCTTAATGAAAAAAACTTCTCCGAAAAAAATTGATCGTAGGAGTGAGTATTAATTTGAAAGAAATTTATTTAGAAAATTATTTTAACTTTTGAACTGAACTTAAGTTTTGTGGCAATGCATGCAATTTGAATCTCCAGTGCAAAAAATTGATGCCCCATTAAATATTTTAAATTAAATTTTTTTTTAATATTTTATACATTGGGAAAACACATTCATGAGAATATAGATAAAACAGTCGAGAAATAATTGTTTCGAATTTGTTTATTGACTCGAATCAATGTAAATCTTGCAAAAGTTATCTATTTTCTCATCATAGATATTTAAATCATTTTTTCTAACTTTAAACTAATTAATTATAAAATAAATTTAAAATAAATTTTCAATTAATTAATCATTAATTCTTGAGAAAATTTCAAATGTATTAATCAGGAAATCAAATTTGGATTATCAGAGCTTTATTTACATTTAGTATAAAAGAAAATTTTAAACAAAAAAGTTTGATTAAATTTTGTCCATAAATATAATGCTGAAACGAAGGACATCGAGTTATGATAATCGAAATACTCGATCGTTAGTCGCATTCTTTCTCTATTAAACTAAATATTATAATTGGCTCAAAAATAACTAGATTTGTGCTTAAATATGCAAATTGTAAATCAATAAACTTATTAAACATTTTGTTTTTGAAAAATGTAAAAATAAATAATTGATTGAAGGCTGAAATAACAAGAAATAAGGTTTGATGTTTGGGCACTGTTTTGATTAATAACTAATTTTGATTGCGAAGTTGATTATAACTGAATTACGTATTAATTTTTTTAAAGTAAAAAATGTTAAAAATAAAAACTAGACCATGATATAGGTTCTATAAATTGTCGATAGGGAAACATTAAGACAGGACAGTTCGATGATTACCAAAAGGATATTATGAATAGAAACTAGAGCTGGGTTTATCAGATTTTCCCAAAAAACTATTTTTATAGATCACTTTATTGACCATTTCTTAATGTTTTGTTATATTTGAACTTCAAAAATACGAGTTTATGTCATGACTAAATTTGATTTCATAATTTAACTAATTTTGAAAAATAGATTTGGAGTTAAAAAATTGTGAAATAAGTATGAATACAGAGATGAAATTGATAGAAATGGATTTGGAGACCTGATACCCAGCTCTAGTAAAACCCAAATGTTGATATGTCATAAACTGTTGAATCGTTGAGGGATTGAAATAGATTTCAAAACTAGTCTACAATAACAATGCTTGAAAATTTTTCTTCACTACTAATTATTTTCTTTAAAAATAGTTGTTTTGTTTTGTTATCGCTAGTTATTTGTGCGATACATGATTCTTGTTTCGGTTCGATTTAGTCATTGTTGGGTCACTGAAGACACTTTTTAGTACAATTTCTGTATGAAGAACAGGAACGAGACCTTCATTAATATTTTTTGATAGATTGATAAAAGGATGTAATAATAAATTTGAATGCTTTATAATTATCTCACTTAAAGACTTTTGATTTCAAAATTACATTAAATAAGCAGTACTGTAATCATCTCTCATTTATTGCTATTAAAATAATTGAACATTTGTACTCTTTTTCTCGTGGGTCATAATTAACATTTATTTTAGTTTACAATTTTGCAACAAAAAAATATCAAAGCTCTCAATCTATTCCTTAAATAAAATCTATTAAACCTTGTTCTTAAAATTTCAAAAAAAAAAAATAATTTAAAAATGCTTTTCAAATTTATTGTTCAACTTTTAACTTTCTGAAACATTTATTTGATTATTCTTTTAGATATCGCGATTCCTATTCAAAAAACCATTTTAAAAGCCTTTTTTATAAAAATTTCCAAAAAATATATTTTATTCAACATAATTGCATAATTTTGAATAAATTGTATTAAATATTTTACTTGTTATAAGTTCTTCGTATTCACGTTCTTGTATTAGACTTTGAAATTTTGAAAAGAGTTGATTCAAATGAAATCAATTTTATTAATTAAGTTTCTATTTTTAGTCTATTCGAATGCCGATCATTAAAATGAAGTTTTCTAAAAATTATAGACTTCACTGTATTTTAATTCAAATGATTTATTGTTTCACAACTAGTTATTTTAAAGGAAAAACCGAATAATTCTCAATTCATAAAGTATGAAAACTTTGAGAAAATTTTTAATTAAAGTTAGATTTTGTAAATCTGTGTGAAAGAAAAGTTATATTTAGGATTAAATTAACATTAAAATCCAGTTTTGCAGAGTTTGTAAAGTTGATTATTATATAAATATTAATTTCCTATTTTAAATTACTTTAATTCCGTTGAAATAAATTAAGTCTAAACTTTAAACGAAGTCTTATTTATACGAAGTTAATGCACCTTTCAATTCAATTATTGATGTCTTCTGAAGCTTGATTTGAAGATCCGTTACATGTTTTTTTGACATAACACAAATACTTCACTCTATGATCGAAGCATTTATGCATATTTTGATGAGAACTAAATAAAAACTTGTGATTTAAAGTATTCAATACTTCTAAGTAAAGCCTACAAGTGAAGTGACCGTGAATTGAAAGCGTTTTGTTTCGGTTGGTTTCAGGGGCAAAACGCTTCCGCGTTAGCGAAAGTGCATCAAAAATTAAGATCAAAGTTTAGCTAAACTTAATACAAAAGCTGCTCAAAAGATTTTTTTTAATAAAAAAAAATTTCATATCTATAGTGTAAGAAAGGAATGGAAAATGTGAAAAACCACACCTTCAAGGTATTGAAAATTTGATGTAATAGTATCAGAGTCTGAATACAGTTATTGTTATCTCAATTCAATTTATTTACACTCACGGCTAATGTTTCTTCTCATTGAAAATATTTAGAGCTAATATTAGATGAAAAGCGATCCCTTGTTAATGCTAACAATAAATAATACTCTAATGATATGATGATACTATTATACCATATCTTTATCTCTAAAGCTAAAAGCAAGTTCTTTAAATTGAGTCAGTTCTCAGATGACAACACATTGCCGTACGAGAAATCATTAGACAACTCGACAGCTGAAATGTTAGTCTAATAATAAATGGTATCAAGACTGGTGGAATTGGCTCACGTCAAACACTTAACAGCAATTATTTCCTTCCTCTTCCTTATTTCGATTATAGGAGTGAGGAGTGAGACGTGTGTGCAATTTCATCTGATATAAGTTTCTCATATTCTCAAAATCCGTCATTTTTCTTGTAATAAATTAAACTGGTTTTATACCACATGTAGCTATTCGATGGTTGAGTTTACCAAATTCCAAAACAGTTGCAAATAATTATTGATTATTATTATTTCCATTCAATCAGCCTTCAGGAAAAATTTAATATAATTTGTAGTCTGAATAGTTGTAGAAAACCTAAAATCTAGTTCATTATTAAATCTGTTGTTTGAGTTTCGCAACTTAACATTAATCATAAGCTTTTCAAAAATTTAATACTTTTCAAGTATTGTTTTGCATTCACTACATCGTTATGGCCTACACATAAACCCCCTGTCAATTATGGTTAATATTTTCATTAAATAACATCATTATTTATGGCAGTTAGAGATAACAGTAAAAGCGCTGAATTACCTGTCGAAATAAACAAAATATTTTGCGTCTATAAATAAAGTCTGAAGTGATTTTTAGCAGATCTTAAATTTCAAATAAATAGATAAATAAGAGTGGGTCGATGTTAGAAAACATTGCAGCAGCTTTTTAATGAGTATACTTCGCAGTCAGTTTTAGTAAAACATACATTGCTTTAGGGTTTCATAGCTTTGCTAACAATTCAAAGCAAAAGAGGTCGGTCATCAAATTGGGCCAATGCATACATATATGCATGTATTAGCCCAATGTGAATAAGATTGTGAAAGATTCGTTTTTTAAGCATTCACTAAAATGCATTTAATTATAAAAAAATTAAGGCATACAAGTCAATAAAGGGAAAGCTATTCTTAAAATCTTCTTCACTTTTTCAGCATTTTTTTAGAATATTGAGCTCACGACTGGAATCATTTTAAGTATTGAACGCCAATCACATGAACAATAGTAACCTTTAAAAGCATTTCCTACATATTGCTTAACATCAGTAAAAGTGACAGCCCATGAAATATATGAAAATAATAATTTTTAGTCTGGTTACTAGCCTTTAGGCTAATAATTTAAGACATTTAGTTATAAAGCTTATTTGAAATGATTGTAAAGTTTTTAGAGATGCATTCATTTGTAAAGTTTGCTCAATAGTCGCAGCTATTATTTATTAGGTTATTGCACTTCTAAATAATGGACAGCAAAACAAGGCTCTACTGTTTAACGTCTTGTAAGAAAAGTAGAATAGCATTAAAGTGTATATTTTCTAAAACTTTATGAATTACTTATATGATGATTAGGTTAAGAGTTTTGTTGACGAGGGATCAGTGAAGAAGCTCTGCTACGTCACGATCTTAGCGCTCAATTTATTATTATCAAACGTGAATTGATAAAATTCGTTTGGCTGTTACATAATAAAAATTACCAACACATGACCCAAATGAACATTATTTATACATTTTTCAAATTTTTCACACACTTGCGATTAAATATCAGAAAATTAAAATTTATTTTAATAGCAATTTTCTTAAAAGCTCATGCATTCCTTGAAACATTTTTCAATTATCAATTCTATATCAAAATGACACACTATCGCACATTTTATGCATCACTCAGATTATGGTTTTAAATAAATCATTTATAGAAATATCATGTTTTTTGTTTATCATTAGCTATTTATAAAATATGTAGTTTTCATAAATATACTCAAATACATATAATTAGAGTCAAAGAATAAGTACACTAATTATATTAAGCTTAAATAAATATAATCTTATTCTTTGAGTGGAAGCAATTTAAGTTGAGAATGTCGTTGTCTGGTATGAATAGTATTTATATCCCGGTTATAGCCCACTCGACGGAAATGTTTGACTCTAAATAGCTTATAGCATATTAAAATTATTTCTAAACCATAATACATTCATTAATTCACAAAATTGATGTTTTAAATTCTTGATATCGTTAGTCTTTCAACAGAATTCGTGATATTTTCATGCCCTTTGGCTGACATTTTTGATGCAAAATAAGTCAAAATATTTATCCAAATAGTCATCAAAAAAAAATATTAGTGTGAGATATTAGGAATTTACTTTTGATTTTGCATTCCTCAGACAATAATTGTTAGTAATTGTTCCAATTTTCCATATTTTGCATATCATTTGCATTTACAAATGCGTTCAACTAAATAGCAACAGAGTAAAGGTGTGATTAAATATTGATAAATACTTCAAAAAATTGTAAATAAGAACAGAGTCGAAGAAAAGAAAAAATTAATCAAATTCACAATGAAATGATTTCAAAAGGACGAGAACTAATATGAGCCGAAAGCAATTCTCGATAATTAATGAACAAAGTTGTGAGTATTTCTTCGATACTTCACTTGAATTATTTCCCACGTGAGCGATAACCTGAGAAATGCATCTATTATGAAATTTGAATAAATCTAAAGTTTTATTACTAGTTTGTCTATTAAAATCGGATCAGATCGGCTCTAGTCATTAGGTATTAATGTTCAATTACACGCTTTGGGCTAATTATTATATGTGCTTCCGGGGAAGGAGTGGGGCCGAGTTGAGCTTCAAATTTGTATCTCAAATAACTTCTCACGTACAATTCCATGCAAAATATCTTCTAAACTTAAGGTCAAATTAAAATTATCGATTATTACAAGTTCGAATAGAAGAAAAAGATTAAAAATTACGTAAAGTAATCACTTGAAGACACTGAATTAATTGATCATAAATTTTGTTTAATAAATTAGAGCATAAGATTAGTTGCAAGAAACAAAACTATATCTTCTAACAAAATGATGCCAAATTCAAGGAATTCCTTTAATACTAAAGTAACTAATTATACAAATGGATCATTAATTATATCATCAGTTAATAAAGTAGCAGTAATTTTTTCAAAAAGGGTTGATTCGTCATCCTTTCTATGAAACATGATATTTACCATCTATTCAAAATTCAAAAACTAATAACTAAAACCTGATATCGAGATGAGTAGCAGTTCTTTGAATAACTATAATTTCTAAATTGGTTCATATTCTGCTCCAATTATTATATTTAAGAAATAGAGTAAATAATGTGTCTTGTCTTTCAAAGAACTCCTGATTATTTTCAAGTTGTATATAAAAAACCTATAATTTTATAAGGCATGAAAATAGATCTTATTATTATTAGTGAACAGATCACTTGAAAACAGCATTATTTATTTCAGTTTAAAACCTCTAAAGTTGAATAATCATTCGGATATTTTTCAAACTAAAAAGAAAAATCAATGTGTTATCCGAGAAACTAAATTATACTTATTTTCAAATTTTCTTCTTATGTTTGTTTTTGCAACTTTTGAACAAGGATTTGAATAATGATTTTGTTTTAAGTTAAAGAACAAGTTTTATCTCTGATTTCAAGATACAATCGTTATTTGAGTAAAATTTAGTACAATCTCTGCTAATTTTGTTTTTCTACTTAAGGAAACAATTTCGTATAAAATTTAATATTCATTAATAAATGTGTTTATGTAAAACATTTGGTTGAAAGAAACTCATTAAACGATATTAAGGAGAGTCTAATAAGAATATTTTGTTAAATAGGGAGTTAAATAGAAGTTTCCTTTAGAGCCGGTTTGAATACGAAAAAGTATGACAATGTTATAACTAATGTAAAATGAAATCTACTTTATGATTATGACTCAAACTAGGCTAAAATGAAGTTCTCTAAACAATTCGAAAACAATAGTAAGCAAATTAAATTCATAGAGATTAAAGACTTTGTTGCAAATCAAGTTTGGGCTCAACACTCATAAGCACTTTTTCTTATTCCCACAGAATAAAGGATTCTGTCCTCGATTTTAATTATTCTTCTAGTTTTCAATGCGCTGTCTATTAAAAAATGCTTATGAAAATTGAAGCCAATCTTTACACCCAAAAAGTGAATTAAGTACTCAAGTAATATCGATGTAAGTCCTATTCTGACCCATTCAGAAAACTTATTTTTACTTCAACGCTGAACGCCTACTATTATTTTTCTAAAAATATTAGAAATTTAAATAATTTTTCATTTCATTGTATATTATTAAAAGTTTTTACATTTTTATACTCGTTATTGTTTCTTGAGATCTCATTTCGTAAATAACTTGAGAATATATTGATAACTAATGCCTTTTCATGTGAATTAAAACTGATTATGATTTTTAAATTTATGTAACAGTAAAGAAAATCGATATTTTTTTGCAAAATTATCATAATATTGATGATATATTGAGGGCAAATAATATGTGTAAATAAAGTTCTAAATAAAACCATGAAAAGAAATTCATTTCATTCAAGCATTATTTACAATACAAACTCATTACATGGTAAACATTATACACTAGACACACTTCAATTCTATTCAACTCCACCCAAATCATAGAAATAACTGTTCAACTGTATGACTTCAATGTATTTGCGGTAATTAATAGTAAAGTCACACAAACCTAAATTTCGATATCTTTTTCAAAATATATTGAACTCTATCTGTGATATTTTTTAGTTTTCTTTGATTATAAGTTTCATATTTGAATAAAAGTTTTCATTGAATTACTAATAGTGGTAAAAATTACCATTGAAATTGAAATGTTTCCAATCGATTCTTGAGAAAACTAATTGTAAGCATAATAACTCGATTTGTAGTTTACTTTTTCGTTTGTATTTATAGAAATAGTGAAGAGAAGCTTTAGATTATTCATTATAATAGTAGGAAAAATTAATTTATTGTATTATTGTTCTATATAAAGGTCATCGAAACAATCATAATGATAAGACAGTAACTAAAACCGCATAATCACATTTAACATTGCATTCAACAATCTTTTAATTCAATTTTCAAATATAATTTATAAGATTTTTGTATTTACTTTTTGTTTTATGGTTCAATTCAAAATATATGACTTCAATATACAGATAATAAGCATTGTTTTGTTGAACCATCTCTTAAACTATTTTCAAAAGAACATTGCGTTTAATAATCTATTGAAAGAGCAGATATTTTCCCATTTTCAAGCTTATGAATGCTTAAATAATTTATAACAAAGATCAGTGATTAAAATTGTTGTATATTATCTCAATTTTTTCATTTTGTTGTACTATATAAATAGTTTCATTTGCATGAATGGAATTATAGGACTTATTTCAAATAAAACAAGGTCTGCATCACATGAAAATTATCTATTTTGACATTTAGAATAGAAATAATAATATGAGTGTCATATAAATAGATCCAAGATTTTCATGAGTGTTTTCCATGTGTTGTAATAATATGCAAATTAAATTTACAATTGAATGATCAATTCTTTATTTGGTTTTTTAATATGATTGCATTTCTTAAACCAGATCAAAGTTTTGTATTTTTGGACTCAATAACTGTATTCTTAAATGAAAGGCTTCAGAAATGGTTAACAACTTTAACAGCAATAATTTTGTTAAATTCCTGAAAGAATTTATGTAAAGTTGAAACTATTTTTTGGATGGTTTTTCCAATCAATAAGGATTTAAAAATGTTTTCTTAAAGATTTTATTGTTAATTTTGAAATTGAGCCAATTTGTGAAAAATGACTGAATAACTTTTGAAATAAAATAACTTTTGAAATGACTGAATCGATTTAATTAAGTTGTAGCTGATGGCAATGAGGAGCCCAATTAAAGCCCTTCAAATCCTATTAGGATTATAATAATCAAATTTTTAATTATTACCTTCTTAACTAAATTAACTCATTACAAATGTCTCAGTTATTTCCTGTAAATATTTCTAAAAATTATGTCAATTTAATCACATAACAGATCAATGCTATATTTAAATACAAATTTAAGATTTATTTCAATGAATTTGAAAGAACTGTAATTTTATAAGAATTGATTTTTGTGTCTCAATATTTTATAAGTTAGTATTTATAAACTGATTTTGAATATGAAAAAGAAAGGTTATAAAAGAGCATTGAATTGTTTTGCAAATGCTTAATGGGCTAAATCGCTGACTTGGAAAGATTTTGAGAGATTTGAGAGATTTAGATAATCTACTGCATGCATGTTTGGAATTATCTTTCTAATGGCATATAATTGAAGCAATTATTCTGTGTTTCTAAGTTTTAGTTGAACTACTGCCTAGAGAAAGGGCGTAAACAACTATTAAAAGAACTAGAGTTTTTGAAGGTTTTACTTTTTGAACTGTTGATCAATCAATAAGTGAAAAAATGCACAATTCTTAATCTTTTTACAATGAAATTCAATTACTGCCCACTACCTTATTATTAATGCTTTTCCTTCATTTTCTTACATATTTGTTTCAACTCTTTGAACAAATTAATTATAGTTCAAAATGATAGTTGAAATTCCAATGAGCGCATAAATTCTTTACTTAATCCATCAGGGTTTGATTTTATTGAGTTGTAATTATAATTCTCACGAAAAACTAAGCTTTGGTTAACAAATAAATATTTGTGCCGGTAAAAGAAAAATTTAAAAGAGTTGTCACCCAATTCTTATTAATGGCACAAATATTTAAATATATAACCAGTGATTGTTCGCTGATATAAGAAAAAGGTATTTATTTTTTATCGCTATTTTTTATGGCTTATATTCTATTGAAATGAAGAAAATAAATTATATATAGAAGAAAGATATAGGTCAAGGCAAACACATCTGATGAAATGAGCCATTGGTTTTGTTTTTGAAGAATTTCGGACCAGTTTTTATACAAGAATGAAACAAGTGGTTGAGACAATTTATAAATACTATGTTATTGAAGGGCAAATTGTTGTAGATTTGCCCATAAAAAATGTCCTCCTTCTCCTCCTTCCGCTATTGAAACTTTTATGTTTGGAAGTAATTACCATAGTTTGAAGACATGATCTTATGTGATGTTGGGGCCAACAAAAAGAAATCATACTTCAAGGCTTTCACAATTAACTCTATGATTCTGAACATGTATTGCCCAAAAAAGTTATTCCATACCTGCATCACAAAAGAAGTTGATTGTAAAAAATTCTTTGCAATCAAGTGTTATTCATGTTTAAGGACAAAATATAAATCTAAGTAAAAATAACTGTTATCAATACTATGAAGGTTAAGGATAAAATTGAAAGAAAAAATATTTGTTATAAATTCTCATACAATGTGAAATTGAGAAATATTGTATTACATGGAAATTGGAACGAACATGAGCTCTTTGATGAATTCAAAAATAGAGTTCATCATAACTCTACTAATTTCAGCACGACTTGACCGACTTTTAGGTCTTAATGGTCTGCAATTAACTCTTAGATGCAAATACTGCAATGCAAATCATATTCATATCCGCTGATAAAGACCATAATTAATTCATAATAATAGTGCATAAATGCATCACAACATGACTTATTTTGATTTTAGGAAATGAATTCAAATAAACATATACTAAAATTAGATATAATAAAGCAAATACTGAATGAATAATTGAAAATTTATTATTGAATCTTTTTTAGGGTGCAATAAGAATGAGTTCGAGTGCAAGTCAGACAATTTATGTATTCCGTTAACTAAAGTACAAGATGGCATTAATGATTGTTCAGATGCATCCGATGAAAAGTGTACAACTGACCAACACAAATGTCATTGTGGTTTTCCAAAGTGTATCGATAGAAAATTAGTTGCGAATGGTGTGCATGACTGTCGTGATGGATCTGATGAAGGAGATCTACTTCCATGTCATGAAAAGAAGAACAGAAAAAAGCATTCAGGTAAAGGACTTTACATTAGTTTTCGAAATTTAAAGCCAATTCCTAAACATAAATCAATGCTAAACTTAGTTCAGTTCATAAATCAAGTATTTGCTCAATTTCTTAATAATTTTCAATCTAACATTCGATTATAAAATATGACTATTTTTGCTGCCAAACTCTTGTTGCCTTTACTCAATTGCTCAATAAATAATGGGAATTAACAAAAATTCAATGAATAACTCCTTCAAATTATGCAAACATTCGGTTATTTAAAATAAGACATGTTATGTAATTCGCGAAATGACATCAATTGCTTTATAAGTATAAATAAAACTTAACTAATACTAACATAACTAAAAAAGGTGTTGGTGTTAGTGAAAGATGTGAGTGCAATACAAGAAATTAACATTAATGGTAACTAAAGTTTGTTGCCTTATATGAAAATATCCTTATGTTCATGACTTGGAATAGGAGACGTGATAACAACAAGTCCTACGAAATCTTTACAACTTTTACATAAAGAGTCAATTAGTGCAGACCCACAGCTTGAATTAAGTCAGACTCACACTATTGGTTCATTGAGTTCAGGCCAAGTCTCGCAATCGACACCTGACCGAATACTAGTCTCTCAACAAATATTTGACAAACAAATGAATGCTGACATAAAGAGTAAATCTCGTCAGTCCGAGAATTCGTTTGTAGAGCTAACGGGAACTTTTGTGCCATTTGAGGAGATCTCCACCAATACAGGTGTGACTCCTATTAACTATTATACAAATGACGGCCAATCGGAAACAGTAGACTCTCTCATAGAAATAACGGGCACTTTCATACCTGAAATGCAATCAATGAGTACATCGTCAGTAATCGATACAATGGCTGATAATAAGTTGGCTCAAAATGATGATGAATCAAACTTAGCAGAAAAGCCTCATAACAATTACAACTACATTACAATTACTGGAACCAAAGAAACATTTGTTACGGATCATAATACTTTCAATCTGATAACTGGTACTTATGTTCAAAAGAAATCTTCGTATGTATTCCTATTCGGAAGCCGCCAAATCAAACCGACTGCTATTGTAGGGCTAATGGAAAAAGAGGACTCGTTTCTAATTTATGAATCGAAACAAAACAATGACTCGATTGGAGTCAAACTCGATGGAGGGGAACTCGCAGTCATTCTGCCGACTTCTGTTCATCAAGCTTTTGATAAGATAAGAAATGATTCAAATGATAGATTACTTTATGGCAAAGGAGAAAAAGACGGTCAGGTTATGAGAGGTCTCTTTGTTGAAGGTGTCACTAATATTACAGTGACCGGAGCACATAAAACAAATTCTACTTCTGATCAACAAAACACTTCAGAACTAATCATTACTCTCAACAAAGATAAACCTGAAAATGTTTTAATAAAACAAAAGAGAAAAGATATTAAACTTTCACAGATGGCTACGAAACCAATCGAATCTCAATACATATCAATGCAAGCAGAAAACAAACTCTCGAGTTCTGATCGGGAAAATAGAAATCTAAATCTAACCTCACAATCAGTGGTCGGCAGGAAAGTAGAAGACGGAGAAATGACCATTTTAACCGATCAATTCATTATACCTCATAAAACAGAGATGCTTACAAAAACTGTAGGCATTGGAATAAATGAAAACTTTTCCAAATTAAATACGAATCACATCCAAAGCAGTGTCACTAAAGCCATCCAAAGCAGTGTCACTAAAGCCACCCAAAGCAGTGTGACTAAAGCGACCCCACAATTGAGTGTTGAAACTCTTTTGATCAGAAAAGCTCCTGTTTATACTCCCTCTAAAATAGAATCAGTTATTCCTCAAAATAAGAAAACTCAAGAAGAGCTCAATAAAGTAACGCATAAAACGACAATATTTGGATTCATAGATTTTACAACAACTATAAATAATACTGAAGTTGTTTTTATGCCTTCGACTAGAGCTGTCCAACAAAACGTTTACAGAATGCCAAATTCAAAAATAACATTGAATACAAAACAGACCACAACTACTTTGAAACATAATCCTGAAACCAAAGCGTCGATAAAGCCATTGTTTTTATCAACCACTAGAGAATTTGTTTCCCAAAACTCTATGACTACTTCTACGGTAAAACCAACGACTACTGCATCAATGGCTAAATCAATGTATACTTCAACTATTGCTGATAGTAAACCAAGTCTTGGAAAAGAATCGGAGTCTCAAACAGTTCATGTCTTCTATAATAGTACACAAATCGATAACTCTAAAGATAATGATAAAGAATCTGTTGGTATAGATTCTAAAGTTATTGAATCAATGAGTTCTTCAATTAAGAATGAGGTCATTTCGTCCATTCCTTCTATTGAGCCATCGTTAACATCATCTAAAATGCAATACAATCTTCCGACAGGGCTTTTGAGTACAATTACGGGAAGTAAGGAATTGAACGGAATTGTGACTGAATGGACGACATCAGTGATCGGGACTTATATTAAAGGAACTTATGCTCACATATTGCAGAGCACATCAAGTATTTATTCACATCAAACAACACGACCTCAGTTTCGGAAAATAAATACTAAAAACATAAAAATAGAGCCGACAAAGACTCAAATTATAACATCAAAGTCTACAACTATGTCATCTGTGACAGATGACATTTTGAATACAAAACAATCTTATATATTAGGGGATAATAATGATGTGCCACCGGTTATTGAAGGCTCAATTAAAATAGAGTCCGGGATGACTCAGCCATCTCTTAGTGATCCTATTTATTCATCAACATATTTAACTCAATCAAGTCAAATGTCAGTACTACCCAATTTATATTCTCCAAGCCGTGTCACAATCACAAGCGGTTTCATATTACCAACTAATCAGGTCTCAGAAGAGGAAACTCTTCAAAGTTCGGCTCAATTACTAGATCAGCCGAGAGCTACGCCTGTACTCAAAACAATTCCAAGCGATCAAAATCCTGGATCGCAATCAATTGAAAGAGGTCTGAACACATTTTACACCACTTATACATACTTTACCACTCATTATAAAGATGGCTCAACAATGATAGATAGTAGATATGAAACTATAACCAATGTTGAAACTCCTACAGTTCAAAGCGTGACTCAAGTCAAGCCAACAACATATTACACGAGATTCACGTTTTATACAACATCTGTCAAAAACGGGCAAACTATTGTCAATAGTCATATAGAGACTTCTTCTAATGTAGTTCATGAAACTCTAACCAATTCTAATCAATTGCTTCCGACAAAACCTCCGACAACTTATTACACGACTTACACATACTTTACAACATTTAAAAAAGGAGAGACAGAGTTCGTAAAGAGTAGAGAAGAAATTGTTACAAATATTATGCAAAATACAGACGACTCTACTTCGACCAGAAGTATTGATCCGTCAATGAATAAGTTAACAACAATAGAACCATCGGTTACTCTTTTGACAACATATACATTCTTCACTACTTTAGTGAATAACGAAAAAACGACAATATCTACCAGTAAAAGTATAGAAACAAACATTGTCTCCAATACCATCATCAATACACTAAACACTGAAGAAAACATTATAAAGCCCACAATAACACAAGAATTGAAGTTAGATTCGACTACATTAACATATTTTACGACTTATTTCAAAGATGGAACTCCGAGTGTTAAAAGTAGAACAATAGTTATAAGTAAAACAATAGATTCGAATCAAATATCTTCATCGCATGTAAACTTGAATGAAGTTCCCGTAATAGAGTCTAGTCAAAATCATAAACCCACTATACCATTGGTCACGACTCCTCTGGAAGGATCGCTATTAACCACTTATAATTTAGGAAAATTGTTATCTGGTTTAGCGGTTCCGATAACTCATTACACGACATTTACTTATTATACAACATTCTTCAGAGATGAAACATCAGCAATAATTTCACGAACAGAAGTTGTATCAAATATCATAACAGGAACTATTAATTTAGGACTGACTCAAAGTTCTTTGACTCCTTCGATCACTGAAACCGCTCATTCTGCAGATTATTTGAAGACTAATGATATTGAGTTAAAGACAACCAAAACAGAAATAGAATTGGACCCATTGACTGCTGCCGGTGCTGAAAACTCTCCAATAATCATAACTCCCGTCACATTTTTGACAACGACAACCTATTTCACAACTTTGTTCATTCCTGGTCAAGGATCAAGTATAATCAGCAGCACTCAAGTCCTTTCTAGTATTTTTCTTCCTGGACCGAGTGATGTGCTTCCAATCCCCGCAACTGATTACCGTCATATGAGACTCAATCCATCAATAACTGAAAGACATGAGGGAAGAATAGTTCACTCAACTATTGATGACAGAATACATGCAACTAAAATATCTGCTAAAAATACTAGAGCTGATGATCCCGAAACTGTTTATACGACATATACCTATTATACGACCAGATTTCCAAACGGAAATCCAGTCATAGAGACAAGTTATGAGACTTTCAGCAATATTATTACAAAAACAGTAACCATTCCTCAAATAGAAACAAGACCTTTGACTGAAACTAAATCCATTGATGACCCCTATTCTCGTACACTTCGAACAACTTATACCTATTTTACAACTCGATTTGTAAACGGAACTGCTATTGTCTCTGAAAATAGAGAGACATTCACTAATGTAGTTCCCAATCAATTATTAGCCCCTGAAGGCTCACAACCTGTAGATATCGCGCCCACAAGAACCAGAAGACCTATTGTCGTGACAAGAACTCGTACTGCTGGCAGTGGAGTCCTGCCAACTCTGCCGGGATCGAGACGTCCCGTTGTTATCGTGAGGAGACGTCCTGAAGAGATTCCACAGAATATTCCGTTACGCGCATCGGGACAATACAGAAGTGAAAATAGAGATGGCATTGAACCTCATTTGCGAATAAGACCTCAATCAGCTCTTCATCACCATTACGATTATTTTAACACATCTAATGATAGCGGAAGAAGGTTTCCAACAGTGAGCCCAACGCCTGTCACTTACTTTACGACATATACTTATTTCACAACTGAGCTTTTAGATGGAAAGCCAGTTGTTCGGAGTAGTGAACGACTGTTCAGTACTATAATTACAGGAAAAATACTACCGACGCGAACAATTCCTTCAGAAGAAATTAGACACAAAAGAAGTGCATTCTATGACTCAAATGATGGCAGAGAAAGCATTCTTCAAAATGACACAATTGACAGCTCTATCAGAGAAGACTTAGAGATAAATACACTTGAGATCAGTAAAGACTTCGTACAATTTACTGATGTTTATCATAAAAATGATTTAACCGAAATCGTGATTAATAATGAAACATTAGCTCATAATATCGAAACATTTAATGAAAATCCTGAGCCCTCTATTGAAAGTATATTTACTGTTATTAACGAATCAAATATTCTAAATCCTACCGAAACAATTGAAACTATAGAAACTGAGAAATCAACCGAAACTGTATTGAATGAAGAATCAAGTATTCAGTTTCCAACAGGAATTATTTCAGAAAAAAGTGAAATCAAATCAACGAATGGGTTGCAAACCATAGTAACTGAAATATACGGGACATTTATTAATGGGTTTTATGCACAGTTCGCGATCACCCGTACAATAACTCCTACAGATTCTATTAAAAATACTTTAGATAATAAAGATATAATGACTTCATCGACACAACTTTTAACGCCCTCGTCATCATCATCATCATCATCATCATCATCTATGTCTAATGGAATGGAATCGATTCCCACTACTGATGAAGTGGAAAATACAAGGAGTAGTGATCTGAGTTTTGAAAATATATTGACCTCTTCTACACACCAATCAATGGAGTCATCATCACTGACCTGGTTATCAATCGCTGAACTGACAAATACCATAGACAATACAGAAAATACAATCCATTCAGATATTGATCCAATATTACCCTCTTCTGTATCTTCTATACAACAAATAATACCAAAAGATCCTGAAAATATAACATCAACAGAAGAACTAATACCATCTTCTTCTTCGTCTGTATCGACTTTCTTATTCGAAACGGGATTAATATCTTCTACAGTTGAGACAGCAATCAATGAAAATAAGACAACATTAATAACAAGTGAGATTTATGGTACGTATATAAACGGTGTTTACGCTCATTTGGCTAAAACAAGAACACAAGTTCTCTCTAATCCTCCATCTTTGATCACTTCACCCGAAACTGTTTTCTCTACTTTTATTTCTACTTCTGCTGAAACTAACAATATTCTGATGCCAACGGTTGTGGTCTCTTATAATAATCCTGATGTTAACCAAAGCGCTGCTGTGTTGCAAACATCTGTGTTTATGAGTCAAAACATTGAGAACGTCGAAGAAATTACCGACAATAACATAACAAACATGAAGGCTTCTCAGGTATCTTCAGAAAGCTCAACAAATGTTGAAACTTTTATAAGTAATGGCATCACTAGAACATTGAGTACAGACATAAATGATAACAAAACAACTATCTATACAACTGATATTCTGACAACAATTATTAACGGATTAATGGCTCATATCGGACAAGTGAGCTCTACTATTATAGAGCCCTGGACTACACTGCCAGGTTTAGCTTCTGTTAGTACTTCCACTGAAACTATAAATGAAACCATAACACTGCACACCACAGAGTTTTATACAACTGATATCAACGGATTCAAAGCATACTATTCTAGAAGCACTACTAATGTAATCGGTTCTATCAATAAAACTCAAACTTCTGAAACTACTGAGACTTCTTCTGAGATTATAAAAACTTCAAGTCTGAGACCATTCATTCACTTTCCAACTCCTGTCAGATATCTATTTTCTTCTAAATACATGACAACTACAAGTCCAACCCTAACAGTAACTGTGACAACAACAATAAATCCAGACCAAACATCGACAGACTCTCCAAACAATAATATTCCCGACAATAAAGATTATGATGAATACTATGACGAGACTGGAGAACGTGGTGAAGAACATACACCCCGCAGTCGACCGATAAGAGAAAAAGATTCTCAACCATTGATAGAATATGATTATGAAGACATAGCACAGCCAGCATTTGTAACCCCAAAGACACGGGAAAATATTAACCCATTCAGAGGTTTTAATAGTAGGCCCGGAATTTCATCGATACCTCGAAATAATGCCCGACAAGTGTCGAGACAGTCAAATATACCGACACCTCGAAGGGCTTCAGGAGGAGGAGGAGGAGGTTTCGGGCAAAGAGTTAGTGCCGGGCAAAGAAACCCAGTTGTCAATTATCATCAGCCTCAAGAGTCACGTCAAGACTTTCCAATGGATGTTCAGCCACGAGATCCGGAAATCTCTGTGCAGAACACTCCAAGACTTACCAGACCTAGAGTTATGTCTGTTGTTACTCGATTGAGACGTCCAGTTAGCAGGACCTCAACTATTGCCCCGACCACTACATTTGACAAAGATTATGACCAAACTATACCTGAATATAGGAATAATAATGATAATCGACGTGAAGACTTTGATAACGATCGGAACGATAGAAATGAATGGAATGATAGAAATGATCGAAACGATCGAAACGATAGAAATGATCGAAACGATAGAAATGATCGAAACGACAGAAATGGAAGAAACGATCGAAGACAACAAAATACTAATAGAGTAACAACTAGAAGAAGAATGCTATACACTCCGAGTACGAGCACAACTCCGGCTCCGAAACCTTATCCAATTCTGCCCAATAGAAGAAGTTTTAGAGGTAACCGAAAATATAGCGGACGTCCGAGATTTGGCGGAACATCAACGCGAGAATACTCTGCGGAACCGACTTCAAGGTTTCGAAATGAAAATTATAACACAGAACGACGAAGAACTCAACAAAGAGGAAGATCTGTTAAAACAACGGTTGTATTTCTTAATAAACCCACTTCTTCAAGAACTACAGAAGAATTTGATTTCCCGTCTAGTAGTATATTAACAACTCCTTCTTTACCTAAAGTACCTCTGACTGTAACATCAATAGTGACTACAGTCAAAACAATACCTATATTTCATGGGTTTAAGACATCTTATGCGACACTCACGACTACAACATTAAATTCAAGTGTAATTCAAACAGATCAATACGAAACTACAGTCAATCCAACCGATGGATTAACCAAAACAGTGTTCACTCGAAGCAGTGATGCTTTAGAACCAACTAAAGTAACCGAAGTATTGATCACAACTACAGCCATATCTGAAATCAAATTGATTCAAATAAAAATAGGATACAGTACTCGAACAGATACCATAACTGACATAAAGACGTTGACATTGTTAACAACATTAGTAACATCAGTAGCAAATCCCACATCAATAATAAATCCTGTATTTCTTAATGGGCAACACGTGTCATATATTCCTGGTCCTGGGCTTCCCTTCACACTTTTCACTACTACCAACTCTTTCATAACAACTCAAACTCTATCTTCAACTACTGTTGTCTCTATACTACTTGATGGGAAAACCCTTTTAAGCACTCTTACACTGACTTCTTTAACTGAATCGACGATCACGACCACCCGAACCATCTCTGTTCCAATCACACAACATGTTCCGTTTCCTATACACCCGCATCCCATTACAACTTTGCTAACTCTATCTTTGACTGGTGATGGTGGGGATGTAACAGAATTGGTTACTGCGGTGACTGTTCCCATTCAACCTGTTTTTCATACAAAAGTTGAAAGGGATGTAAAGGCAACAAGCAGTGTATCTGTACTAATGCAGCAAACTCTCGGGTCTAGCTATATATCACTGGGCACTGACACTATTGATTATATTTCTGCCTCATTCAAAACAGTAGACCAATTGCTTCCAACTGATCCATTTTTTATTACAACCATTTTTAAAGGTCCAGAAACGGAAATATATCAGGCGAGCGCTACCGTTGTCAAGAAAGATAAACCGATTTCACAGAATAAGAAAAAATTAATTCAAGATAAATATGCGACAACTTTCAAGAAAAGAAAATTACAACAATTCGGAGGGAATGACAATTTTGGATATGCTTTTGTGCCCAAACCTGTGAGACTGAGAGACTACTCACGCGTCAATTTAAAGCCACACAAACTTCATGCGGACGCAAATGACCCCATTCCTGATTATGTGGAATTTGAAAATCCGTCACGATTTCAAACTCTTACACAACCTGTTCCTCAACGAAACCCGTTAAATGGAAGACAGCCTTCATTCCAACGTATTCGCATCAATAAGCCGTTGCAAACGCAATCATTACCACTTATACCTTCGCCACAATCGCTACCCTTGTCTTCGCCACAATCGCTGCCCTTGTCTTCGCCAAATGATCCCAACGTCAGATTTCAGCGGGTCGTAGGTTTGCAAAGAAGGCCAGACTCTAATACTGGTAATACTCCGATACGAGTCGCAACTCAAGGAGGTTTTAGAAGAGTTCCTGTTTTTAATAATCAAATACCATTACTTCCACCACAACAACCAAAAGTTATCAGAGAACCTATAAGATCACCACTAATAGAACCAACCAATACAGGTGTCTTTGCATCAACAGCATTATTATCTCCAACAATTGCGCCATTTAATGACGATCAAAGACAAACATTCAGAAGAGTGAGACCTGTTCAAACACAAGGACCAAACGGACAGAATGGCAGAAGAGGTAAACCTAAAGTAAAAGTATCGACAAGACATCCCAATTCTACTCCTTTGCCGACTTCTATTGTTGTGAGCTCTGTCGAAGTCCCACTCCTGCCTGTCAGTGATATCGTGGATATTCCTCGAAGAGGTCCCATCACAAGAAAACCTGTCCTTGAGAGTGAAGGCACAACTTTTCCACCATTTATCACAACCTCAGGTTTGACAACTCCTGAATTGAGAAAAGAAACCACGACTGACCAGCCAAGAAGAGTGGTCAGGATAAGACGTCCGAATGGTTCGGGTAATGGCAATGTTAATAGAAAACGCGTTGTTCTGCTCAAAAATCCTTCGTCGCCATCAAATCAAAATGAATTGCAGGCCAGAGGACCTGTTCCTGCGCGCGATGACGAGCCCTCAAGAAATAATGCTGTCGATGCCGATGAGCTCTCATTCAATACTGGGTTCGGAACTCGACTCAATGATAACATGCAAACCGACAAATCGATTACGTCTACACATGAAATACAGACTCCAACCATACCATTAACTTATTTCACAACATTTACATATTTAACAACTGTAGTGAGAGGTCAACATACGGCTCATTTAAGCAGAGAATCTGTGACATCAACTATTGCTACCGAAGCTTTAGACAAAAGTATTGTAGACATCATTCAGAACAGCGAAGGATTCATTATCCCAACGAGTGTTATAGATTTAGGAACTAAAACAAAGGGCGTCACCACTACTATTGTTAATTTGGTTTCTAGAGTACAAGTCTTTAACGATGATTTGTATAAAGTAATTCAATCGACTAAACCGTTACGAATTGAAACTACGGTCAAACAAAGCGAACCGCAACCGATCCAATCAGTTCCTGAAAAGCGTGAACCGATTCAAATAAAATCAACTTCTGTTAAAAATGAGTTTTTAAGTTCAAAATCTGCCGTTAATTATAAAATATCTGACTTAGAGTCGGTACCAAAGCAACAGTTTACTTATTTCACATATTATTATACTTTGTATGATAAGCAAAACACTAAACATAGCACAAGAGCAGAGGTTGTTTCCACAGATGTACCACCAAATGGCCAGTTTTCAAATCTCAAATTGGGCTCTACTATCAATTCTGATGGATTCTTGAGTATTGGATCCGGACCTGAAACCATTCATCTCGGATCGAGAGAATTGGGAGGACTCACAACTGAAGTTAATTTAGCTCTAAATACTTATATCAAGTTTGACGGCATCAGTAATGCTTTCATAGAGCCCTCACCAACAAAATTACCTGATTTTTCGAGCGAAACCACACTTCCATTGCCAGAAAAAACAACAGAACCAACACTTCTGACTGGATCTTTTTCAACTGTATCGACTTCTGACCAAATTTCAAGCACATCCACTCCAAATATTCCATTAGAAACTGAATTAAAACTTCAAAGCCATACCAGAAAACCAGTTAAGTTGTTGAGTTCGGCAGTTGTAATAAGAGATCCGCTGAGATCTAAATTTGATGCCATCAATGGTAGACCAGGGGTTCGTGTGAGAGTCAGACCAATATCTGATTCAAAGAACACTATTCTACGAACTTCTTCCACATTCGATAATATCCAGAAATCAAGTAAATCAGAGCTCGAAATATCTGCGACACCAACTCTTTCATCGACTCAAAGTATATCTTCGAGTGATGAGAGAAGTAAAGAAACTCTAAAACAGGTGACGCCAACTAAAAAGCGAATCGCAGTTACATTGAGGCGACCATTTTCAGGAAACAATAGATTATCTACTCGTAAGCCAACGCGCATTCAATTGTCAAGTAAACCAAGATTTGTTGTCGTCACAAGAACTGGACCTTTTGGACCCGTTCAGTCGACAGCCAATAGAATTAAGATAAGTAGTCGAGTATTTAAATCTCCAGTTGTTAGCATAGAAACAACTTCTTCGCCATCGATTCAAGAAATAAAACCAACGCTTACTGTTAATGAAAACGGACAAACAGTTTCATTATCTGTTACGACTATACCCGTCATTAATGGTCTCGAAACAAGCTATAGAACTGTCACATTGATGTCTACTCTTCCTTCGGATATTTCAAGTTCTACAACTCCATTACCATCAGTAAAAGTTGCGGATCCATCGATTGTCACATACTTCGAGACAACAACACATACAGTTCCCTTCACTGTTGGCGAGCACACCATTTACACAACAGTCGAGGAAACAAACTCTAGAGTTATTACTGAAACTCTTGAAAGTGTTGACCCGTCAGATGCAGCGCGAGCTAATCGGTTCATGAAAGTGTCGAATGGCGTAACTCTGATTGTTGCCAGTAATGTACCCACAGATCACACACTGAGTACACCCGTCACTTTGCAGCCAACATTAGTCACCGGCGCAGCAGTTCATATGAGAGATGGCATCAAAACTGACTCCAAGAAATCTTCGAAATCGTCTTCTTCAACACCATTGGACTCATCACTAATATCTCCATACATGTCATCATTAGCTTTGGCGACACTTTTCGATACTCGAACACTGTTCACAACTTTCACATATTTCACGACCTTCTATACTGACGATACGTCTATCATTTCAAGTTCTGAGCAAACAGTATCTAATGTGGTAACTATTCCTTATACACATATCGTGCCGACATCATCATTGAGTGAAACCTCTTCGCCTGTCATCACATATGAAACAACTGAACGCTTACGAACTGAAACAGTATATTCAACGTATACATATTTTGCCACTTTATTCAATGGCAGCACTTCAACAATTACTCCATTGGAAGAAATCAAAACAGAACTTTTCACAATACGAGAGCCAATAACTATTACGCGAACAGTAAGACCGACGGCTACTGATATGACAACTGCTCCGACTTTGTTCACAAGGACTTATTTCACAACATATACCAATTTGATTACATTCTTCCACAACAATAGACCCGTCACTTCTAAAATAGAAGAAACGGTGAGCAGTGAAGTCATATATACTGTTCCGCATACGACCACTTCATCAACATCTTCATCAACTTCTTCATCTTCTCTGATAAGACCGACAGCAATAATTGAATCGCCAGTTTTTATCACCAGAAGTACTTACACGACATTAACTCATTTCATAACATTATTCAGCGGCAGTCAAACCATTCTCTCTTCTATTGAAGAAATAAGTCCAACAGTTGTGACAGAAATATCTGGACAGACAGCCGAACCGACGAGTGATGTCTTACCAAATATAAGGTTCACTCAGCCTTCACAAAGCACTAAACAATCGAAAGATTTATTGTCAGCATTGGTTAAAAGTATTAGTACTCTATTCACAACTCATACATATTTCACAACTTTATTCAGTGGCACCACTTCTACTGTTATAAGCCGTAAACAGACATCTTCTTCATTGGTCACACTTTATGTTCCACATTCATTGGCTTCTAAATTAGTTGTAACGCCGACTCAATCAATCGCTTCATCATCAAAAACATACTTCTCTTCTGATTCAATGGAATCTTCAGAATATCCATATTTTGAATCTGATTCTGATGATAGCACTAAAACTCCATACATTGTTGAGCCGACACCTACTTTAGAGAGTTCAGGAGATATGGAGATCATCACTGCTGTATCAGCTAATATAGAGACACAAATCGGTGACACGAGTCAAAAGGGAGACATTGTATTCATCGATAGCTCAGTGGACGCAAAAGCCAGTTCTATCAGTAGAGCAATACAGCCTTCACTACGTATTGACAGCAGTCGATATGATGTCTTGGAATCTCGTATTATATCAAAGGTGTTCGAAGATCTTCAGAGCTCTGAAGGTCTGACTGAAGAACAGTTATCGTCTGTGGTTGCAGAAGTGGGTGGTTCCACAACAATCATTGACGGCTCGACTATAGTTTTCTTCACAAACTTTATTCTCCCTTCGAGTACAACTGAAGACCTGATATCAACTGAGGTGAATAATATAGCTAAAGGTCCGGCTGGAGATTTGGTCAGTTCTCTACTAAATAACGCGGATATGTCATTATTGAACGATTTACTCGCATCTCGAATATCTTCAGTGAGGAATACGGCGTCACCCGTTTATATTTCACCACATCTTTCTTCTGGATCTGGATCTGAAACAAGTGCTATTAAACCCGGATCTGTTATTGAGTTGAGTGACTTATTGGATGGCGCCAACTTGGCTGGCAATATAGGCGAAGCCATTAAAGATATTGTTCATATTCTTGCAAAGGCTCCCAAATCAAAGAACACTACACAAGATATTGTAGACCGAATCAGTCCATCCAAAGAAATGCCACCGAGAGAAGGAGTTGCTGTCCGTAATTCTCAAGATCCTGTTTATATACCTCTTGGAGGTGTTCATAAGCCAAGTCTTTCTGAACCAAATCTACTCAAGAGTGAATCAGTAGTGAACGAACGCAATACTAAACAGATTCACGCTAAGAGTACGCGAAGAATTCAAATAATTCCTTCAAGTACAGTAGGAGTTGACGGTTCCACTACTTATGGAAGGCCCTCATCTGTCTCAATTGAATCATCACTCGAAACTTCGCCCCGAGTTTCTCAATCAACATCACTAGAGAGCCAAAAGCCTACACCTATCTTAACGTCACCGAAAGTAATTTCATCCTCACATTCGCCTAAAACAGTGATAAGCAAAGTGTCATCAGGTGCTACCACTATATTCTTCACGGACTCAGTTCAAAAAGCAACGCAAATGCCATCTTTTGTTGAATCCAGTACTGGAGTCGAATCAACAAAATATGTGACAAGTGTTGAGAGCACTACAAAGACACTTACTTTAACTACAACTAAGGTTTGTTCAGTACATAACAATTCTTTATGCAGTTAAACATGAATTTCTTAATCGAATTATAATTGATTTCAGGTTTATTACACGCGTGACTCTCCTCTCACTATCACATCAGTTTTGACAACAACTATTCCTCCGCGAACTTTTGTATCAACAATTATCGGGACAAAAACTATATTGGGAACTGCGGGAGAATCTCAATCAGAAGGAGTACATCCAACACAAGTCCAAAAATCGGTGACTGTGTCGGACACTAAATTTCCATTCCAGAGGCCAACTCGAAAACCCGGACTGTTCAGACCGCCCACAAGAGGACCTGAAGCTCCACAGACCTTCAAACCATCAGCACCGCGACCAAGAGTGCCGTACAAACCCCCACCACCAGCGACTCAACCACCATTTGTTAGAACAGCTGACGGCTCGTCAAACAAGAAGACAACAATTCCAACGACTCATAAGCCGACCACTCGTCCAAGTATTCTGGATAACGATCAGTGTAAGCCTGCGTGTAATGCAGCCAATAAAGAAATTTGTAAAGAAATCGATGGCAAATATAAGTGCGACTGTAGGCAAGGCTTCATTAGAAGAAGTGACGATCTTATTTGTCATGGTATGTCCTCTTAAATATATGATTTGATCAAATGTATGATTGACTTGTTTCTCTCCTAATTGATAGAATTGCAAAACTATGTGGTTGTTGTCAGAGTGATGAAAGTCGGAGAATCAGAGGTGACCTGGTTTTCAGAATTTTCAAATCATAGTTCCAATGAATATCAGAATTTAGCCAAAATGGCTAAAAAGCAAGTCGACAACGCATACATGTCTACTGATGTCAAAGAAAGTTATGTCGGAGCAGATGTTCTCAGCATTGATAAAGTGACTGATGGCGGAAATGGGGTTTTAGTCAACCTGACGGTTCACTTGACAAAGAGAAGTGATTTGGATGAAGATCTTTTGCGCGATGAACTTATTAAAACACTCGAACAAAATTCAGAAGTTCTGCCGAATCCTCAATTCGTATCAGCGGATGTCGAAGATGTGATTGATTTTGATGAATGCAGTTCTGATCAATTTAATGATTGCGCCGCATCTGCGCGTTGTATTAATGAACCCGGAAGTTATAGATGTGAATGTATTAATGGTTATCCAGATTTAGACCTCTCTTTCCCTGGAAGAGTTTGTGCCGCAGAAATCAAAGGCTGCGAGTTTTGTCACGGAAGGGGTGACTGTATTAGAGATGATTCGGGACAAGTCAATACATGTAAATGTCATCGAATGTATTTAGGAAGAAGATGTGAAATCAATGGATTGTGTAAGTCTTACCACTGCATTTACGGACATTTTACTGCATTTATAAGACAATATATTAAAACTATTTAACTTTATATTTAAATTAAATGAGAGCCCAATTAAGTCGTTATGAACCAAATTATACCTTAGAAGTCAACTTGAGCTGAATATTCAATAGATAAAGATCTCAACATTTCTATTATACATTTCAACCTTTAAAAAATATCGATATATATGAGAAATATTTCATAGCCTGAAGTTATGGAAGTTTAAGTGGAAATATAATTATAGGAATGACGTAAAAAATCCATAAAGTAATGAAAATATTGTTTATCACAATTGAACTTAACTGAACTTTAGAAATGCATCACTATATTTAGAATAAGAAACATAAATTATCATTTTTATCTCATCTGTGGTTTGCATTTCCTTTCACTGACAGGTGAAACAATTTAGGAAAACAAATGTATAATTAAATCTAAAGTCAATACAAATTTGTTTGCATTGCTCGATGAAGTCATTTAGTATTCTGTAATTACTTCTAATACAAAACAAATGTTAGGTTTAGTAAAATGCTACTAATTTGAAGAGATTAACTTTAATTTAATTTATGACTAGTATTGGCGACATTGCTTCCAATCGCTGCTATTTTGTGCATAATATCGATTTGTTGTATTGTGTACTGCTGTCGAAAGTGGAGGAAACGCACAATTTCCAAAGGTTTCAGAAACCTATCGTCTTACGGGCCAACAGTAATTGGCGGAACACTAGATCGAAAAGCTATGTTGGAAACATCGAGTGAAAGCAGTGATCACATGAGATCACATGTTTATGACGGGCCGGGAATATTACCTGTAATTAACTTGATTTAATTGAAGATAAAAAATTAGTGTAAAACTTGATATCATTTGAATTGTAGAGCGATCCGAGCGGTGGCAGCGAGAGAAGAAGAGAAAGTGAGCCGAGTTTAGATCGAAGTATGGGTTCAGTCGGCGGGGCCTTCAACAGTTTGCCTCCGCAGATAGTCATACCACGTGCAAGGCATTCCTCTCAACAGGTAAACTATGCCATACATCGCGGGCAAGTCTATATGTGGTGATAATGTCACAACTTATCATTGTTAACACTATTATCACTTGTGGCCAACAATAATTATTTGCTCAGAACATTTGTAAATAACATAATTATTATTAATTACTGTAATTTCATTGAGCTTTTAAATGTTTGGCCCTTAAAGTTGGTGTTCGCCAACTCAGTGCCACATAAGCAGCAGAAATGGTGCTTCTTTTTAAATAACTTTGTAATCAATTTTCTCATGTTTTCATTAAATAAATAAAATTATTGTTTAATTTATTTGGTGTCGGATCTATCGGAATGGTTTAAAGAGGAGATGATAAGTTGTTTGTTTATACTAAAGTGCTGTGTTTTTTGTGCAAAATTCGTTTATTGTTCCGGTGCTATCAATGATGCAAATGTGGAGTTAAGGGATTAATGAACTCGATTTCAACATGAACTTTCATATGATTAGAATCACATCAAATCGATAATCTTAAGTTCAAATATTTGTTATATTAATTTAAAAATTATAGGCTTTCCTTACACTATGGATTCAATGAACTCTCAGTTTTATTAGATAACCTTATAAAGAGTGAGAGAAACCTAACCTCATGCCTTGAAAGAGGTGAAACGCCAGATATTTATTTATTCATTAAGCAATAGATAGAGGCTTTATGGATACAATCATCTTCGAGGTTAGCATCAAAATATTCACGAAGTACTATAATAACGAATCCTTTGGTCAGAGATAATAAAAGCATAACTTAGGATTAGACACACTTTCTATTGATTCATTAAATC
>JAQFZT010000177.1:0-35589 GCA_034696325.1 Camisiidae sp. | reverse complement strand
TTATTTTGTTATTATTTTGTTATTATTTTGTTATTATTTTGTTATCAAATAAATTGTTTGAAGTTTAAAAGAAAAAATTACAAAGAATTTATTGATCAAAAAAATCTCAATATAAGTGATTGAGTGATATTTTTCTTTAAATCACAAGTCAGTTAAAGAATTATAGTAAAAGTTTTTCCTACAAAAGGCATTCTTAATCATTTCGAAATCCTCTTTAGAATGATTCTGAATCTCTATCATTAATCAAAGCGATCTAGTGTCGCGGGTTGTGGTGGAAGGACACCAATCCTTGCATTCAAGTAATAGAAACTGGAAGAAGCGGGACAGTCCACATGCCAATACCAATCACAAGTCATTACTTTCTGATGAAATAGTGTGCCGTTTGGACACAAAAAACTATAATTCCGTCCATCCTTTTGACAAACATGATAAGCCTGAAAACAAATGCAAATATGAGTTATTTCCTCTTTTTATATCAATTAACAGTAGAACACATTTGACTAAAGCAAATATTTGAAAGCTGATCAACAGATATTTTGTTTCAATGAATTTCGAAACTCTGAAAGTTCATCAAGTTCTATCACGAATGTAAAGATGCTATTTAAAAGACAATAACTATTCATATTTATAGTTTGAAATATGAAAAACTTGAAAATGCAAAACACGGATCATTATTATAGGTATTCAAAATAATTTTGAATGAGTGCCAAAATTCGGTGAATAAGAATATTGACAAAAATGAAGGTCATGTGAATGAATTATATTTTCTTAAAGTTTCGTTAATTGATAGTAAAGGTCTATCAATATAAGTTAAAATCAAGTATTCATAACTCTGAAATGTTCCTATTTTGCTCAGCATTCAAATAGTTCAAAGTTTGATTTAAAATTATTCTACTCATGAGCTCTAAAAACCTGTTCTCATAATGTTATTCAATATTTTTTGTTATAATAACGATCCATTCAATTGAGATGAGAACTTGTTTTCTTTTAATAATCGATTGTGAGCTATTACAACAATTATGAAGCAAATCACAAAAGAGAAAACACATCCCCATATGTTTAGAAATAACAGTTCTGTTCAAAAAATAGAGATCTTTTGTTAAGACTGGAACTTACAATTTGTAACACTTTCTTGAAACAGACTTATGTATAGAAAGGTATATTTAACTTTGAGATAACAACAATTGATAGGAATACTTATGATTAGTGGTGGGCATTTTCGAAAAAATAAGTCTCGAGCCTTTCTTCATTTTCAATTAGTATGAAATTTTTTCAACTTCTCATGATATTCAATACATTTTTAATTGAAAACATTTTGCTAGGCTATAATAATTGAAAAAGTTATGCTATTTTCTTTTATTCACTAAAAAGATTTTCACATTAGCTTTTTTTAAGTTAAAAAAATTCTTTCGAAAACATGCATTTTAACACATCAGTCAAATTGTGTGATTTCTTATTGAAAAATGTGACTTAAGTGAGTATAAAATGTATTGTTTATAATGAAAATAATCAAATTCAAGATTAAAATCAGTCTCGAGCGTGACTCGACACATAATTTTACGATCGAGACCTTTACTCATCTCTACTCATGACAATAAATTAAGCATTGAATGAATTTTAAGTGACAAAAGATAAAATGATTAATTAGAAAGTATACGAAAATGAATTTTGGATAAACTTTGTCTGAATTTTGAATTTGAATTTTAATTGAATGATGAGTTAAAGTTTTTTCTGAATGTTTAATAATGGATTTTGATTGTTATTGAATTGTATCGCGACGCTTACCTGACAGCCAGCATTTGTATCCGCATAGTATCCATAATATGGTTGAAGATCGCACCGGAAGCCAGTGTATGGAACTGTAGCATATCCAGGAAAATCACGTCTTATCCAACCGGGAATTCCAGCATAAGTCGAATTTCTAACGACGTTTTGAGATTCCGGTAATAGACCTGCAGAACTAAATGACGAATCGGATGATGAAGACATTGAAAAATAGGATGAAGAAGTTTGTCCTTCTTTTTCTCGTCTATCACTCTCATAATAGTATTGATGTTGTGGTCGATAATTCTGTTGAGCACGTGATAGTGAATCGCTTGGGCTCATTCTAGACTCATATGAAATAGTTGAAGGTATGGGCTTATTAGATGAGTAGAAAGGTAGATGAGCGCCTCTAGATCTACTCCCCGGTTTAGACTTTGTTCCATATCTTCGATTTTTGTCATCAAAATTTTCATAAGGGTTGATGAAATTCAATTGTCTGGGCAGAGCGTATGAATAAACTTCGTTAATGCGATGAAAGAATTGCTTAGCTCGAGGCGCTAAATATTTGTTATGTTTATCAAATCGAAGTCGATTCAAGTCATATCCGCGTTGGAAGTAATTATTTTGTCCGCGTCTTATTTGTCTGCGTACCTTTATTTAGAAAATATATCGATTTTAACACGTATTTCATATCATATGTTCTCGAAGGATAAGAATTTTTTTATTGACTCATATATATAAAAGTAGAGCAACACCTACTCATTAAATAACTTTATGCTGTCTATAACACAATAATCTAATTCAATAAAAAAGAGAAAGAAATAAAAAGAAAATAAAATGAAGCGGAACTAGAAAATTAAAATTTGTGTGAAATATACTTGATAAGCAACTTGAAAGGCCAAACTTTGCCAAACTTAAAATTGCTCATAAATCTGAAAGTCACAGATCTTATACGTTCAACATTTGACTGTATGAGGGATTAACTAATTTCAACATTTTCTGAATAACATTTCAATAGAAGTTGAAAAATTTCGTGCAAACATTCCATATCAAAGCACGCATTTCACTCTCAATGAATGTTCAAATAATTGCTTCTTTTTGACATTTAAATTTTAATGTTCTAACGCTCTAATGGACAAAATAGAATATTTATTTAACAAAGATTCTAATCAATACCAAGATTGTTATGATGATAATCATAAATTTTAAAATTATGTAAAACTTGAGTGAAGTATAATAGTTACTTGAAATTTATTAAAGATTTCATGGGTTGAGTTAACAGCAGACCACGATTTGGGAACCTCTGCTTTATATTTAAAATCTGTACTCAAACTTTATAATGAAGAAACGCTTCAAAAATCATACCTTAGGCTTTGATACAGCGTTAATACTAATATTAATGTTAGAACTTTCTGCCAGAAAAATCAATCCATTTCATCATGTTTTTCTAATGATTTTTTGATAATCTTAGCCCTCAGATTAAAATTTTATAAGTAGAAATCTGAGAATCGCTTATTATTAAGTAAATGCTATCATAAGAGTCTATTAATCATGAATTTCATTCGTAATAACAAATTCTCTTTCTCTCTCTCTCTCTCTCTCTCTCTCTCTCTCTCTCTCTCTCTCTCTCTCTCTCTCTCTCTCTCTTTCTCTCTCTCTCTCTCTCAACTACTGGTGTAATATGTAATAGAAATGAAGAGCAGATAGAATTACATAACACCATAAAGAAGATTAAGTGCACTACTGTTGGAGATTAGAAATTATGCACTAGTAAGACAAAATCGAAGATTTCTTCACTTACTCGAGAAAGTTCAAGAGTTGGTGCATTTTTCACATCGAATGAAAAACTAATTCCGTTTTCTTCTCCACAAGTCAAATGACATAAGACTTAATTTTCAATTAGAAAAAAGTAAATCATTAGTTCGTAGAAGTATTGAAATACTCGACTGAAACGAAGACTTAGTAAAATGGAATTTTCAGATACATTACCCATAAATATTAAATAAATCAATACATTGACAAAAAGAATAACAAAATTAGTATGTTTTTTATGATGCATATCTATATCACACAGAATAACATGACAAATATAAGAGAGAACTGACTTTCTTAAAACTTCATTGTGAATGAGACCCGCAATTAAATCACTTGTTGTATAAAAAGTAAAAACCATTCTTTTTACAAATAATGAAAAGCTGTCATTAAAAAGTGTGATCACAAAAGAATAGCATCTAATTATTAATTTGCATACTGTGTGATATTATTATAAAGTCTTTTGTGCAAAAATGACATATTAAATGTAAAGTGACCCGATTCCACATTTCTAAACATCGTCAGGAGATCAAAGTTTAGCTCAAGTGTCAAATTTTCCCAAAATTTCATCAATTTATCATTTACGAGATATCATGAAATCATTTTATTGAAAGTCAAAAATCCAAATATTTGTTATCTTCATTTATGAGAGCTTTCAAACATTAGTAAACGTTTCTTTAAAACTCATCGTATTTTCAATAAAAGTTGAAGTTTTTATATCAAAATATTTAACTTGAAAACATGATAAGTTGAGCTAAGCTTCAATTGATGTTTTGATGGTTAAGATTTGAATAATTTATTATAATCTAAATATTTGTTGAACCTTGAATTAATGTTCGATATTACAGATATTCTATAATTGTGAATGATTGACAGACCTGAATATGACAGGATGGGCAGAGGGCAGAAGTGCAGGTACTGTTCATGCATTGATGTTCTTAAATTTGAGATTACGTGACTTATCGCTCTTATAACTCAGATGATTTTAATTTCATTTAACAATTAGCATAAAGTACTCAGTATGCATTATTGGTAAAAAGGCGTCTTCACTATTCTACTTTCAATTATGAGTCAATTTTTTTATCTAGTATAACTTATACAATCCGAATAATGTATGCAAAGCACAACCTGCATTCAAATTTTTTTCAATAAAACTTATTAAGAGATTGCGTTAGACATTGCTTAAGACTTCAATTCTTGGGGAATTCTTATGTGTTAATGATATTGTGATACTATGATTGCTGTCTCAACAATAGGCTTTGGAAAGATAAACATTTTGTGATTCCATTCAATACGAGACTTCAATGAAAGATCCGTTTAAATAACAAACATAGTTATGCACAATTTCGAGTTCAAAGAAGCCGAATCGTGAACTTTTCAAGTCCGAAAAGAGAAATCAAAACAATGGAATGAGCAAATTATTATTATTAATTTTGTTCGTTCAAAATTCTCATTAGAGCTTTAATTTATTTTAATTTATTAGAAATTATAAATAAAATCTAAATTTTAAATGTAAACCTCGTATGAAATGAATTTTTTAAAGCTAATGGAATTATATTTCATACCTTTGTATAAATATTTTCATAGCAAATTTGAAAGGAATTCTCAATTATGAACCTGTGAGTTAGAAATACTAAGGGGTGCCACAATTTGTTAGTGATTGTCAAACGGTAAGGATTTCGGTTGATTTAACACAAAAAACAATGAGATTAGGTCGATGTTCACTCGATCTAATTTTTCTATTTCTCTAAGGTTCTCAACCAATGCTATTTATTTACCAATGTCCATTTTTAATGATTATTTAGTGTTTTTTGACATAAAAATGTGCTAAGGCCAAATAATTTAGAGATGTTTCATACTTATAATGAAGAACGGATCTCTACAATTTGCTTTGCTATCTCTCAAAACAGAACATCCATCAGCAGAACAATCATAAATTCTAATCTTGAAGTGAGTCTCCAGACTGAACGAGTCAATGAAATCAAAATTTATTTCAATATTTTCAATGAACAATTAGTCCTCTGAAATTGTTGTATACAACAGAAAAGAATATTCTGATTTTTTGAATGTTTTTCCTGCCTTAAAAGAACTCTTACAAAAAGAGGTTTTCAAAATTGCTGACCAGATATATTTTAAACGCGATAGCAAGAGAACCTAATATTTGATTGAATTTACTCGTAAATAGTGGTGTATTATCGTATGATTGAACCATTGATTGAATGAACACAGTTCAAATCACTAACAAATTGTGGTTTAAAATCTTATCCATCTCTCACAAGACTCAATCAATATTGTAACTCGTGATGAATAAGGGAGTTAAATGATAAAAGACTTGTAAACTAAGTTAATAAAACTTTTTACAACTATAAACACATCTATAATTAAATTGTATCTTATTTTTGGGTAAAGACAGACAGCAAGAATTGACGAATCTATGAACGTTCTGTTGAAAAAATACAAATTTTTCAAAGATCTACCAGAAATAGTGACAGAGAATACTCCAGATTTTGTATAGCTCTAATTAAAAGTAATCAAATTAACTCATTAATGAGCTTTACTTTGATGGAAATCTATTCCTCAATAGAGATTGGATTGGATAATTAAGTATGAGAAAATTCTTCTCCAAAAATTCTATTTATGTTACTCGTATTGCTTCTGTTCTGCTTCTCAATAAAAGTAGAGAGATTTCAAAGCTTTTCCGATCGATAAGACAACTAACTTTAGCTTTAAAATGTTCTTTAAATTTCAGTTTATTTAAAGATGTTATAAGGACTGCATTGAAGAAATGCGACAAATTTTATTTTATTTATAACTTTTGAAGTACAATGAATTATTTGATTAAAATTTGATATGAAATATATTGATTATTAGAGCTCAAAATATAACTAATTGCGAATTGATAGGACTTCACTGTCCGATGCTATGCCCACTTTAGTCTACTCACCTCTCATTAAGCTCTGGCAGTATATGAAGTGCTTATTTCCAAACCGTAATAACTCCCTGTAATGTGCTTTTGAGACAATCGAGAAAAACGTTTTAAAGTAAAGTACTAAAGGCACTAAAGTAAATGTGGAGTTGTTTTGGACTAAAGTATTTTTGGAAATAAAATCAATCTTTGAGTGCAGTTTTCTATGGGATTTAAGCCTTTTTGAGTCTAAATAACATTTCCATTCAATTCTCATCCAAAAATACATAGGAATAATACGGTTTGGAAATAAATACTTCATATGTCAAATCTCTATGGGGTTTATAATGGAGTGAAAAAATTTGATTTTTTCAAAATTTCAAAACTATTCTGAATCAAATACTTTTTGAGAATAACAAATATATAGTTATTTTTTGTAAGAATATATCGAAATCAGTATTCTATTTCTTTATTTGATATTTAATTCGGCGAAATGTTGCAAAAATAATTGGCTAAAGTGAGCATAGCAGCTGACAGAGGGGTCCTATCAATTCACAATTAGATTTATTATGAGCTCTAATAACTAATATATTTGATATAAAATTTTCATCAAAAAGTTGTTTGTAATTGAAAAGTTATGAAAAAATCAAATTTGATGCAGTCCTTAGTTTATTAAACATAATCTCATGAATCAGCACATCATAGCATAAGTTTGAATAATTAATGCAGGTCTACAGTACCGAAAGTAACAATTTGCATACAGTATCAAAAGTGCCTTTAATGTTTCTAATTATTATTGAATATTCAAGAAAGTCTCTTTCAAAGAATGCATGTTTTGACACAGATTTTCCTCAAAGAATCGACAGCTTTTCAAAATTCAATCGTCAGCAGAATAAAAAAAATATTGCTTTTCGATGAAGATTGTGGAAAACGCAATTTCCTTGTTATAAACTTTGTTCAATTTTTCAAAAGTAAAAAATATAAAGGAATTAATCTATTTTACATCGTTTATAACTTATTGAATTAAAGTTCGATTAGAAATGAATTTCACAATACAGCGAAAAATCATGATTGAATGCTTTGTGAATTTTATTAGAAAAATAGAATAGCAATAAATAATATCAAAATTATCCTTATCATTATTCAATTGATTATACAGATTGAAGGTTGTCAAAGTTCACTCAAGAATTCATTGCTATTACAACATTTGAACAAAAGGCATATAGTAGTTAAATTAGAAATATATTTGTAAAGATATCAAATTTTCCTCAAATCCTTTTCTTAATTGGTTCAAAAAAATTATAAATTTTCAAGATATTTCACGGATAATAGTGATGATTATGTGAACGATTTTAGCCTAAATTAACAAATCTTTCTCTTTTGTTTTGAATCGAGAAATTGAATTATATTTTCGGAATTGAGTGAAATGAGTGGTCAATATCAGATCACATTATATACGACTCATCAGACACAATGACGTGAAAGAAAATATTGTAACAATTCTAAGCACAAACTGATAATGTTCTATGAAATTGAGTTTTGTTTGTAGACTTTGGACATGAATTGAATCCGACAGATATGTTGTATATTTATCCAGCATTCGTAAGTAGTATAATGAAAGTTGTCATAGTAATCAAAATATTCTATGCGATTCAGGTAGAATTTGACTCCCCTTCAAATAGAAATGAATGATAATCGTTCAGAAAAATTAATCCAATAATAAAGAGTTTGTTCACCATATCTAATTATAGCATCAAATATGAAATTTTTTTGACCTAAGTTTTGCTGCTCATTAGACAACATCATTATACCAATAAGTATTTGAGGCTTATCTAAATCCTACGTTGCTATCAGGAATCGGAAATCCTGCTTGTGTGCTATGCTTTAGTATATATTATTTGTTATATTTTTTGCGAACAAAAATCCAATTTATATTTTCAAAGCATTATGTTTCGAACCATAAATTTTGATGAGTCCCCAATTGATCAGCTTTAAAGCCTCTACAGTAGTGGAAATGTGAACAAATTTCATGATAAAACAACTTTGAAAATTGTATAAGTTCTGCATTCAACTGTTAGGTTTCATTTACGTCAGACTTATTGATATGCAAACAAATTCTAATCCGAAAAGCCTTTATAAACAATATTCGCATGACTTAATCCACCAATATTTTAGAGAAACTCAAACAGATCTCAAAGTGCAGTTTATTGTTATTTGAAAATTTCAACACAAGATTAAAGTTACATTATTTAGAAACATAACTTGAATATTGTACACATTTTGTCGTGACCTGCGATTCATAAGATACATCTAAATGGCAGTTAGTGTTCATCATTAATAAACATAATGTATTTGTTTAGTAAATTAACTTAACAAATACTTAAATTGTAAATCAAGGGCTGAGAAATTTTAATCACTTAAATGCTTTCTTATGAATTCTGTTCACTCTTTCCTTGATTTATTTACATGATTGTTGAGAATGTAGGTCTAGCTTTACAATAAAGTCTTTACTAATTTAACACAATTCCATATTTTTATTATTATAGCCTTAGAAATACACTTCAATAAAAAGAAAACTACTATCGAGAGACTTATTAAGTTCTAAACGAGGAGAAAATTGCATTTCATACTCGATTCAAGGCAAATAAGTTAACTTATTGCTAGTTTTCGTAGTTATTTCTTTCTTAAGCTTTTTATTATGACTAATGATGTAATTGTCTTACTATATGTCAGGTCTCAAAAGTTAAGCTTTACTATCGAAGAATTTTTTGTGAATTTCTTGTTTCTAAGGCTTCAAGATTTGGAATGATATGACATGTAATAAAGAATATTATAGGGTATGAAACATAAGGTATAACTTATGGGAATGAAATTTTGATTTACGATTCGATGCTTTTTTACATGAATCCCAACAAATATAGACATACAATATGTGCTCTTTGGATGATATCTTCATTTCTCATTACGAAACATAAAAAACATTTTATTTATATATTGATCTCAACTAAACAAACTCGTTATAGAAACTAAAATAAATAGAGGAATAGAATCAGGAAAACAAGCTTTTATTCGTATTCGTATCCATTTATATAATCCAAATGTTTTTTAAAATATTTACATAAGTTTTCAACACTAATTATAAGTTTACATTCATTTACAGTTCGGGCTTTAATGAGCGGTAATAAATGAGACACTTATTAGGCATTTGTCTTCTAAGTTATAAAGAATTTTTGTAAATTTCTTTAAAATAACACAAATAATACTTTAAAACAATGAATAAATAACAATTAAATGGCTTACCGGCTTTGAGTTAATTAAGTATATATTTAACGATTTAATTAATATACTAGAAGTTCATTGCATTAAACATTTGTTAATAAGCCTTTGACAACACATTAAATTAAAGAGAATTAAGAGATTTTCAAAGTTTAAGTTTTCGAAGTATTCATTACTTAAATTGTAATTTTCATTATTTCATCAACTTTTTAAAAGATTGAAATGAGTCACAAAAATTCTCATTAAAACATATCTAAATAACTTTGTATACAAAAAACAGATCACACTTTGATTTCAATTCAATCCATTGATATTCAATTGATTTTTCATAAAAATCACAAAAATTGGGGTTAAAACCATTTATCACTTAATGATTGTTTGATTCGATTCATTCCAATTAATTGTATGAATAATTAAATTAAAGTTTGATTGAAAAATATATCGAATAAAAGAAAACGATATATGAATTGAATTGAGAGATTAGAAAAACTAATAAATGTTAATCAATAAATATTTGAAGATCTAATAATTGAAGCGATGAATGATATCAATCTTCTTCTTCATCGTCTCCCTTAACAAATATTTCATATTCTTCAAGAAAGTTTGCGCCAAACATCGCAAAGAGAGCTCCGAAATAAGCGCCTAAAGTGATGGTTACCATCACTTTAATCATTCCAAACCTAACTCTTGGCGGCTCATGGAATAGGTCCTCATCATCGCTATACATCTCACCATCAGCTGAAGAATCGCTTGAGATCTTTGTCTCATTTGAGCTTAAATGGCGTAACAATACTTTGCCATTAGTTATAAATAGATTATTATTATTAAAAAGTATATTATTATTCATTTTTGGCTTTATTTTTACAAATAATTGAGAAGTTTTTGAATTATTATTAGAATAAGTTAATAGAGAAGAGCTATTAATAGTGCGATTCATTTTTTGAGTCATTTTTAACGATATAAATCGTGACCAAACGGACGGATTTATTGTGACATTTCGTATGTTTTTTAATAGCATCTCATTTGATATCTTCTAATTTCAAACTAAAGGCAATATTCAATATAACTCTCTGTTTACTATTTTTATACCAATGAGTTTTGCGAATGCAAAGCATTCAGTCACTGATAAAAAGCAGATCAAAAGCTCTTTAAATGCCTTCTAAACCGAGACTATCGATAAACATTTCAACCAATCAGAGAATCAGACTCAACTCATATATTAGTGTTTGAAACTATCTATTAGATAATTATTTATTTTTCTTATTATTTTAATTACATTACAATTTAATTAATAGAAATACATGTTTAATTATTATATTATTTATAACATAAATATCAAACTTTTTTATTGGATTTTTTTGAAAGTAAAAAATGTATTACTTTTGAAATTAACCCCTTTTTGAAACACTATTAGTTGGACTCAAATATTAAAAACATTGTGAAATCAAAACATTTAAGTAATGAAATTAAATAAAGTAATTAATTATTTATCTGTGACTTATTGTGACCAAAAATAATCATACAATAGTTAGTCATAATTAATTTGATTCAATAATTGAATACTTTTAGAAATGTGTTGAATTGTTAAGCATTGAAAGCGATAAACATTGACTCGAATATTGATTTGACATAAAATAGAGTAAGTTTTGGCTGAGCTTTAAGTTATATCTCAATTGTTTACATTAAATGCATCAATAAATTAATATCAATTCATTAATTCAATATTAAATATTAAATAATTCAAGTGTTAACACATTTTTACAAGTGATACATATTTCAAGTGATGCTATTTTTATATGAATATTAATTCATTTTTCAATTGATAATTAATTATTCGAATAATTAATAAACAAAAATTTAGATATTTATAAATTAGACAAAAGTTGGACACAAATCAAAGTGAGAGCAAAGTTTGCATTAATATCACGTACTGTTTAATCATTGAGTGGAAAAATTTATTTATTAAATAGTTCTTTAACAATGTTATCGGTTTATCATGTCATACAATAAATTGTTGGAAAATCTTTCAAATTGTCATCTGTTTATAATGTATTAATATTTAAAACGGAAACATTAGATTTCATTTGTGTCACGCTATGTGTCAAATCTTTGATCTGTCGAGAGATTAAAAATAAATATCTGTGACAGAGATTCTCGATCTACAGACATGTCATTGACTGTCGTCTAACATTTTTTGGCCATTATTTCAATTTTTATGCTCTCAAACATTATAAAATCATAAATTCTATCAATTCTCAAACTTATAGTCATTTACAACATTTCCTGAACATTGCATTTCGATATTCATCGCGAGAACCAATTAGTTGTCAAACTTTTAATCTCAAATCTTAAACCTTTGGTTAAGTAGAAAAAAGTTGTTAAAAATATCAATTATTAATCAAAACTTAGAGAAAGATCGAAAAATGTGTTTCAGTTTGAAATCTTTCTACTTTAAACAGATATTAGTAATTGTTATGTTTTTATTCTCCGATAATTAGTTTCGTTTTATTAAATTGTAAGTTATGCTCACTTTATATTTGTTTCACTTGTAATTAATGTAAGTTTTGTTTAAAGCAAGTTTATGCGCATTTTTATGCTTTTTATTCAGACAATTCACAGTCATTCAAATGATCTCAATTTGAATATGATTTATAAAATACGTATCATTTTTGTCGCCTTAAAAATAGAGATGTATTTTCTGCGATCAAAATATCGTTTGATAACTAATACAATCAAACGTTTGTATTGCACTCGAATGTCAGTTGAAAAATATGACTTGAAATCGACAAGAAATATAGGAATCATTGCACACATCGATGCGGGAAAAACGACAACAACAGAGCGAATGCTTTACTATTCAGGTGAGACAGAAATAATGGGTGAAGTACACGATGGAGACACTGTTATGGACTTTTTGGCTCAAGAGCGCGAACGAGGAATAACTATAACCTCTGCTTCGATTACGTTCGGGTGGAAAAAACATCGCATAAATCTAATCGACACTCCCGGACACGTCGACTTTACTGTCGAAGTCGAACGCTCTTTGAGTGTATTGGATGGCGCGGTCGCTATACTGGACGCGTCCGCGGGCGTTGAGGCACAAACTTATACTGTTTGGTCACAAGCGAACAGATATAATATTCCGAGAATTATATATTTGAATAAAATGGACAAACAGTCGGCCAATATGTCTGATTGTATTGAAAGTGTTATACAAAAGTTAGGCGTAAAACCACTACCAATTCATTTACCTTTAGGAGAAGGAAAAAGTTTTAATGGTGTGATTGATGTGATTTTGATGCAAAAAATAGTTTGGCCTCAAAATGATAACAGCGATGATGGAAGACATTTCATATCTAGTCCTTTGAATTCTAGTGATCAACTGTATAAAGTCGCATCTCAAGCGCGAGAAGAACTTATCGGTTCAATGTCTGAATTGGATGAAGATTTAGCTCAACTTATTTTGACAACTGATAAAATTGAAAATATTAGTGTTCAGTCACTACAGAATGCATTGAGACGTATTACAATCAAACAGTTAGGATTTCCAATAGTGTGCGGCAGTTCTTATCGTAATATTGGTGTTCAATTGCTTTTAGACTCCATCTTAAGATACTTTCCGAGTCCTATCGAAAAAGTTCGAGATATAACTCAATTATATGGTCAAAAGTTATGCGCATTTGCTTTTAAAATAATGTTTGATAAAAGGTTGGGTTGTCTGACATTTTTGCGAATATATTCTGGAGAAATAAGGCATTCACAGGGTTTATATAACATTAATCGTGAAAAGCAAGAAAAAGTGAGCAAACTTTATGTCGCTTTTGCGGATGATTTCCAGGAGGTTTCACATATCTCTCATGGAAACATAGCAGTTGTCGCAGGTTTAATGCATACCATTACTGGCGATACTCTAGTAATATCTTCTACAGTTGCAAACGAAGTAAGTCTCATGGGATCTAAAGTTACTCCAAATCTTATTTACAATAGTGTGACAAAATGTTGTATCCATTGAACCGTAGGCCAAGAATATGTGCGATTCAATCAATTCCGTTAAAAGCAATCATATTCAGCCTATATTTGCTGGCATTAAAGTGCCTGAGCCTGTGTTCTACTGTTCAATCGAATCTCCGTCTTTATCAAAGCTTAAACACTTGGAATTAGCGCTTCAAAACTTACAAAGAGAAGACCCATCTTTTAAAGTTTCTACTGATAAGGAGTCGGGTCAGGTCGTCATCAAAGGAATGGGAGAATTGCATATCGAGGTATTCAATAGAATTCACAAAATTTTAGAAGATTTTCATTTCCCAAAAATTCATTACTAATAAGCTTAAGACGAATGGTTTATCCGTAGGTTATTAAAGATCGTATATTAAGAGAATACGGAGTGGATGCATATCTCGGACCTTTACAAGTGTCTTATCGCGAAACAATCAGTCAATGTGCTGAAGAAACTGTTGAATTGAATAAAAATATTAGTGGAGTTAAAAATAATATTAAAATATGTTTAGCAGTTAAACCCAAATCAGGCGATAGAACGACCGCTAAAGTGCGAGTCGTAGTGACCAAAGATAATGAATTGGGAAAACTAAGACCCGAACATTTGAAAGCCATTGAAACGGGTGTTACCAATGCTCTAGATTATGGACCACTCCTTTCATTCCCTATTATTGATATTTCGGTAGATTTGTTATGGTTTGAGACAACTCAACGCACTTCAATTCCAATCATTACGTCTGCTTCCAATCAATGCATAAGTAAATGTCTAAAGAATGCTTCACCCATTCTGCTCGAGCCTTACATGAGGCTCGAGATAACAGCACCTGAAAAATATTTTGGTCCCATTATTTCTGACCTATCGTTAAGGCGCAGTCAAATTGGAGAAATGCAGTCGAGAGCAGATTTGAGAGTTATTAATGCATTGACACCACTATCAGAATTAGTTAATTATTCTTCTTATTTAAGAACATTAACATCTGGAACATCAAGTTTTACGATGCAATTTGATTCCTATCGCCATATGAATGATGTCGAACAAAAGAAAGCTATTCAACAAATGACCGGTTTTGCAGTCAATTGAAATTAATTACCATTTAAGGTGTATATCGAGTTAACATAACAATTGATTTTTTGCTGAAACACATACCAAATAACACATTAATTTTAATCAAGTTGTTAAGTTTGGCTGCGATTAATTGAATGCTATCCATTACTAACTAATTATTATTTATTTATAGCTAAGAATGGAAAACATGAATCCCTCAACTTTGATGGAACTGAGTTTTTATGCTGTTTTGAACACTATAATTAAATGCGATGAATCTAAACGTTTCGAGTGGAGAAAGTATTGGCTCATGATATCTGAATTGCCGGCAACTCTAAAGGCACGTCTAATTGAGTCTTTGGGCAGAAGACAGCTATTGAGTGATGAAAATATTGGTTATTTGATAAACAATGAACTCATTGAATTGAATCTAAATGATTGTCTTAAAAGTGATTTTACTATAAATTTGATTACAAAACATTGTTTTAGACTAAAGATTATAGATTTAGGCGCAAGAATTCCCAACTTTAATATGATATCTCCGATAGCGTTAACGCCTATGTTTCATGTTTGCAATTATTTGGAAGAATTAAATTTAAACAATTGTATTGAAGTGAATGACGCTGTAGTGGAAAGTATTGTAGAGAACTGTCAACAAATTAAAGTGATTCAGTTATCAGGATGTCTATCAATAACTGATAGAGCTGTCAAACTCATTGCAGACCACTGTCAACATCTTAAAAGCTTAGATGTGTCGCGAACTATGGTCGGAGACGACGGCCTCTGCTATTTCGCGAGCAGTATTTGCTCAAAACGTATCTATGAATTGTTAGTCAATAACTGTTCGTATGTTTCAAATATAAGTGTTCAACAATTAGTCAAATGCTGTACATCTATGAAAATATTTAGTTTTAATGGCACCAGAGCTACGATGGAGTCTTTCTATGAAGTCATTACACGTCCACTACAAATACAATTTGATATTCGATAGCTTTTAATTTATATTTTCTAACATTTTTCTATTATTTGTACACTTTAAGTAAAAAATTTTAGGTTCAGACATAACTATAATAGACTCATTTTCTATCAAATTCTTTTGTCTCAATAGATCTTTTGATTCAAGAATAAAACTAATTATTGAATGAATTTTAATGAACTTTTATTTATTTGTATCGTATCTTAAATTTGGACTATAAAATAGATGAACAGAAAATTCTATTAAATTTGGTTGTAATCAAAATAGATATATATTTTAAAATACATGATGTATATGAAGAGTATTGGATGTATTTGTTCTCGAACTCGTCTAAGTTTTACTTATTATTACAGCCTTTTGAGCCAATCCATCGAAACATGAAAATCAAATGAATCAATAATTTATGGCCAAAAGTATTAAAGTTAATATTAAGTTGAAGTTTGAATGATTGGCTCATTCTATAGCGGAGTGTTTATTAATTCTACGATTTGCGAAAGTGTTAAAAGACTTGAACATGAATGAGAAGCATTTGAAGTATGTGCTGATGACTGGCCTCTAGATCTGGTGTTCTGTTGATCCATTTGTGTCATCAACTGCTCATTTGTAAGTTTAGAGATCATTAAATCAAAATCTCCGTCCGATTCAAAGCCGTCATCATCTCTTTCATCATCTAAAACACCTCTTTTGATTTCAACACTACTTTCTTCATTCCCTTTAATCGGCATTTCAGATATGATTCGCTCAAAAGAGTCATCCAAATCGAATTCTTCGCTATTATCTTCTAAAGTCTTTGGGATGACATCTTTATTCCCAAAGAGTTCTAAATTTTTGACATCCATTTTAGATATGATATCATCAAAAATGGGATCACTGTCTAAATCCGAATCCTCTTCATTATTAGGCACAGTTTGAGAGTTATCTCTATTGTTATCAAATGTATTGTCAATCGAGATAATTGAAGACATCACACAATTGTAATGATTATCACTTTCATTAGGAATTTCATTACAATCAGTATTATTAAAGTTCAATTCATCACTATTTTGTTCAACTTCTTCGTCGACCACTTCATCCATCTCTTCATCAAATAATTTCAATAACTGTTTACAATCTATTTTCACTTCACGTTTATTAACAGCGATTTCACTATTTTTATCATTATTTTTACTCAAAACAATTTTATTTTCATTATATTCTTCTTCGAAACTGTTTTCAAATCCATATGTTATAGGATTTTCATTAGCATTAAACAAATTATTACTGATTCGATCGTTCGATGACTTAATTCGAGTGAATTTTAATTTCAAATCCGAGTGATTTCGCGGAGAATTCTTTTGTGTCGGAAAGTATTGTGATATTGAAGTGTTTGGCGAACTGTTGATTGGACTCAAAGTCGAGTTGCTATTGACGTCCGATTCTATGGGTAATTGTCTTTTAGTTATCTTTTTATCAGATAATCGTTTTGAATGTCTTTCAGTCACCAATTCTTCGCTCACTTTAGACTTTCTCTTATATATTCGTTTGGAAGACATTTCAACCCAAATGAAGTCAATTTCACGTCATTTAAAACATTATTGATTTTATAATTATTCAATGTTTTCATAATATATTCATATTATTTAAGTTTTAATTCAAATAAAATTTAATATTTTTCACAATAACTGATAAAAATAGATAAAGAAAATGTTCTAAAATACGATACAATTCGTACAAATCATGGCAAACATGACAATTGGCTCACTTGTGGTCATGTGTTTGTAAAGTGAGTCCAATAGCATTTCGACTAACTTTAAGCAAATTCTCAATTGTTGTCAACATATAAAACGTTCAATAATAGAAAATATTTATAATTGAATTGGATTCACTCCAAATAGAGTCTCATATTTATGAAGCTTTATTTGACTTATATTTTGAACGTAATTGTGAACAAATCTTAACATAAAATATTTTATAGATTTTGTATGATTTCTACTCATTGAATGAAGTGAATAGATTTTCTACAAGTAATAAAACATGTGCTTTACTTATGGATCAAATAAGAAACAAATTGATTGCAATCAAAGTAAATAAAAAGTTTGGAAACGTGTTGAAAATAATCAATTGTTATAAACAAAGCTATAAAAAAATTTAATTGATTGTTAACTGATTTAAATTTTCGATATGTTTTCCGATTAAATAATAAATTTGAATCAATATTTGATTTATTGATAAATAATTAAAATTTGAAAAATGAATTATATTGAAGAGCAAAACAATGAATTGGAGGCTTTGGAAGCGATTTATCCAAATGAGTTTGAAAGTATGTTATTATAAACTAATCAATTACTTAATTACTTAATGAAATGATTTTTTTCGTTCAGTAATATCTCGAAAACCTTTCGCAAAGTTTACTATTTTAGTGAAAAGTGAGCAGATTTGCGATGAAAACGACGAAACTTCATATCCTATTTGTATGAATTGAATATTTGTTTAAAAGTAACAATTAATTAATGAAAATTTGTTTTAAAGATGAAGTACTGTTGGTGTTCACAATGTGTGACTCATATCCCGATGAAATACCAGAAATCGAAATCCAAGAATCAGTTAATTTAGACGATTGTGATGAACAAGAATTACTTGAATTGTTAGAATTGAACGCTAGGGATAGTGTGGGTATTGTTATGATCTTTACATTAGTCACTATTGCCATCGAATGGGTTAATCAATTGAGTGACAAAAAAAGAAAAGAAATGAAAGAAAGTGCTGAACGAAAGCTAAAAGAAGAGGAAGAAATCGAAATGAAAAAGTTTGAGGGCACCAGAGTTACTGTCGAATCATTTATGGTTTGGAAGTCTAAGTTTGACTCACAAATGGCTTCACTCAATAAGAATCACACCATCAAAACAGATACTAATAAAAAGCTCACCGGAAAAGAACTCTTTTTAACTAACAATAGCCTTAATGAATCTGATTTGCAATTTTTGGACGATAGTGTCAATGGTGTAGACATTGATGATGTCAAAGTCGATGAATCTTTGTTTCAGGATTTAGATGACTTAGACTTAGAAGAAGTGGATAATGAGCGGTGAGATTCGTCTCAATTAATGATTATTATTAATTAATGTCAGAAACTATTTGATTATTAATGAAAATAATTGTTTTTCAAATCAAATTCTAAATTAATGTTACTTTTAAATAGTTATTTATATAACAAATAAAATCAATTTGATATAAAAACCATTATTTTATTACGAAAATTACAGCATTGAAAGAATAGAACATAAACTTTAATATAAAGTTAATTGTTTTAAACTGAGAAAACTTTAAATTTAAAATACGGGTTATTTTTTCATCAGTAGTTTGTTGTGTAGATTCACATTAACTCGAGTTTGAGGCAAAGGCGGAGTTCCGCTATTATTACCGGTCATTGTTCTCAACATTTTCGCTGATTTTGTGCTATTCGTCGAAGGAATCGGTTGTTCTGGAGTTATCTTTTCATTTTCAACACTTTGCAAAACTTGCGGAAAGTGTTTGATGTGATCAAAAGTTTTTTCCTCTCTTTGATTATCTTTAACTCTGGAAATACCTTTTGGTCTTTTAGTTGTGAGTCCGGGCGTGAACTCAACGGTTACGAAGCTGTCGGCGCCGTTCATTGAACTGAGCGAAGCGTTTGGCGGTGTTATGGCTGCCATCAAATTCTGACCTGACTGTAAGTTAAAACCAGTGGTCAGATAATTGAATCGACAAGTGTTGTTCGAGTCAAAAGTTGGCGCTTCAGGTGTTTTATCAATACTTTTATATTTATTTTGATTATTATTAAGTAATAGTTGTGGAGCAAAATTAGTGAATCGACGAGTTATACCGAAATCATACGGCTGTGGAGTTCGACCCAAATATTTGTCCATTTTATTGGCTTCAACTTTATTATTACTTTCATTCACCTCTTGATCAGCTTCTGACAAATCAATATATTTTGCAGTTTCGAGAGTTTGTTCAGAACTTGCATTACTTTTTTGTGTCATTTCATTCGTTAATAACTTTGTATTTATAGTCATTTCTGGAGTCAACTTCTCAACAACTGGTCTATTCATAGAAATTGTTTCTAAATTGTTAGTCAACTGATCCGCACTTGATTTCAATTCTTCATTAATCCAAGGCTTGTATCCATAGCTTTTGAGACCCGAATCGTTTTCCATCTCTTCCAACATTTTCCTCATATTTTGGATTTCATTTTGAACACCATTTAAAGGAATGGGTGAGCCTTTGATTGTGTTGTAAAGTGTGGTCACTTCCACCTTATTATCAAAAAATATAATTAATAAATAAGAAAAATGTCTATCAGATGTCAAAATGAAATGATCTTTCATTTAAATCTATTTTGACATGAATTTCTTAAATAAAAACGCATTAAAAACTTGACTTAAAAATAAATAAATAAACAATAAAATGATTGGATGTGTTGAGTGAATACTGACATAAGTTTTTCTTAATTCTTTATCGAATTCTTGAGCTTTAATTAAGTCTTGACTGAAAGTATGACTATTTCTATTGAAACCGTTTTCCACTAATTGTTTCAATTGTTTGACTTCAGTCTCAATATGAGTGACACCTCTTCTTAATTGTTGAAAGAATGGTAATTCATTATTATTAGACATTTTTTTCTTTTAACTATTGATATAATCTTAATGTTTACTTGAAATCAACTTAAAGTCAACGTATTGTTGTAATGAATATACAAACAATTTGAGCGCTCATTCAATGCAAACTATTATATGATTGGTTCGCAAAATGTTTATGACTTGAGAGAAGCGCCAAATTCTAATTGGGTTTCAATATTATGTATGTGTTTGAATGAATGCTTCATTATATGTATGTTAATTGTGTTTATGTAAATTGTCTCATAAATATGCTTACAATATGTATTGAATATAAGAATATACAAAAAATATTACAATATTACTTATTTAAATACAGTGTTAAATAAAATTGAAATATTTGTCAATAATTCTTAACTCATGCTAATCATAAGAGGCTTTATCCAACTTTAATGTAAAACCAATTTGAAACACATTTTCCCAATTGTTTACCTAATTTTTAAACTCAAAATCAATTGAATGTACAGTAGTTTAAAAGTTTTTGTCAATTCTCAATATCAATTAACTTTTGTTCACGAGTCTAGTGATGCAATTGGAGGTGAGGCCATACAACATATTAAAAGTTAGGTTTAAACTTGAGGGTCTCATCAAAAAGAACTTTTTGAGAGTATGAAAAATCAAAATGACTTACTCTGAATTTATGAACTTGACCTGTAATCAAACTCTGGTAGGAGTTATGTTGAAGTTTGATAATACAGATTAAACCTAATTTGATAAACATGAATATTGAGCTTGATTTGCAACAATCCTGCCTACAATCTGTCCGCTTTTTTAATTTGCTGTCCGGCTGACGGACTAGACTCAAAATGTGACATTACATTCAAAATGTGTATACTTTTAATGTAAGATTCATGTTTTGTCGAAAGGTGGTAAGCCTAGTAACAATACATTCTTTTGTTTTTATTTGATCCTAGAATACTTCCTATTTTTTGTTTGTTTTCATGAAAAAAAATTACTGCAATACAAAATGCTATAAAAAGATAAGAGAGTTGGCTGACTGACGAATGAGTGATAATCAAGTGTTTATATTAGTTTTATAATCAGGTTAATCGTAGAAATATGTATTCAAATATTTTCCATTCTCGAAATTTTGAAAGCTTTGATTTATTACATTTACAAATACTTTAAATGCACTGAACTTTGACAAAACTGTGCTTTTATTAATAGGATTGATAGATGACAATTGAATCATTTGAACAACAAAATCGATAATTATTGTGAAACATTCTATATTGATAGTGATTCTAATTCAACAATAACTGCAAATATAAAAGTAATCGTTTATTTCTTTATGTTTGTTATCGAGTTTAAGAGTAATTCTTTTTCATCTGTTTATCTTGTAATAGAAGAGCAAACTTTCATTTCTCTTTATACTTCAAGATTATTATGTATTATTTGTTTTATTGAACATTGCGTGTTATCTAATAATAATTATCCAATTAATTGTCAACCAATTGATTTCTCGACCTTATACTGAACAGGTATTAAAGACTTATTAGAAGCACAAAACAACTTACAATAGCTATTCTTTTCTAAAAATAAGCTTTACTTGTACTTTATAAGTATAAAACAACTGTATGAAAGTCTACAGTATTACATAAGAACATAAAACTTTATCTAATTTACAAACTTTTCAATTGAATTTGCTCTTTATGTTCTGCAACACACAAACGTTTTAATGTCGAGGTCAGAGCAAAGCTCAAAATCTTAATATTTTTAGAGTTTTATTTTCGTGAATAAAATTACCATTTTATACATTGAGATATAAAAACAAAAAAATCAATGATTTACAATATTATATTAAAATGACTTATGCATCAAACGAATAAATTATACAGGAGTAGTATTTCTCAATTGAGACAGTTCTCAATGATTTATTCAAACTTGAAAAATGTTGTGAAAAAGATCATAAATAGAAATTTGAATTATAATCATAAATAGAGTCTTATAAGTTATGAAATAATAATCACTTGCTCTAAGTTAATAAAGTGAGGGAATGCTTCCATGTTCCACATTGTTATAGTAGCCTTGTTTCCAGAGTTCATTGGGAGAAGACTCTACTTAACTTCAAAATTTCAAGACAACTTTTTAATTACAATCTAGAGCTCAAACTTGATTGAAAGGGTTTTCACATTTACCATTTAATCCTTTTCTCGATGAACATGACTTGAACTTATTATCCTTAAAACCTATTTGACTGATGTTTTACGATATATTTTATCTCTTAAGAATTTTTTTAGCATTTATTAACACTTTTCTGTTTTGCCAAAAACAAGTATTTTATCATCAAAAGCAATAATTCAAGAAAACTTAGAAATATATCAAATTGAAGCTCTTTTCATAAGTGGAAAAATAAAAATCATAACTAGAACTATCAATACAATGAATTTGATTTACAAATATTCAATTTTTTCTCAATCAGTTCCTGTTATCCCTCAGAAAGCAATTAAAGCTATATATTTTCGAGAAATAACAGTTATTTGCCTCCAATCTCTGCACTATTTCTATAATTTATCCATTTTTATACCTTAAAACTTGATATAGTTTTAAAGCATTTGATTGTCAAGTTCTAAATGTTAAAAAACATTAATTATTGAAGTGATTGCGAGTTTTATTCAAAATATGAGTTTATTGACTAAATAGTTTCAAAGTTTCAGCTAATTTTTGTTTCAATATCAAAGCTTAGAAAATTAGATATAAATTTAGTTTATTTTTCTCAAATAAGTATCAAATATAGAGATAAAATTTATTAAAATCAATTTCTCAAGACCGGATATCAGCTCTAATAATTATTATTTATTTTTGACTAATTACTAGTATTTAATCCAATTGTAAAATTGCTGTGGTTTTAATTTTTGGTGCTTTCATTGAAGTTATTTTCATACCTGCACTTAAATACGTTCCAAATTATTTTTATGTTACATTTCAATCATGTGCAATACATTTGAAAACAAAGATCCATCAACTTTTCACCGTATTTTAAATCAATTTGAGAGCTTCTGAACTTTTTATACTAAAATTTCTTTATTTTGTTGAAAGGCAGTGACTTCGTTAGAGTTAATAAACTTTGAAATCCTTTTCCTTAACTTTGAGCAAAAATGCAAAGCTGAGAAAATTTATTAAACTTCGATAATAACTTTGTAAACTTGAATTTGATATACTATTGAATCTGTTTTTAAACGATTTGGCAATTTATTGAATATCGGATAATATTTTAATTCGAGCACTATTTTTAAATTGTGTAATGGTTTTCCTCAAATATAAATTATATATTTTCTATACCACTGACCGACTATGAAGTGTAGGGCAAAGAATGAATGCAATCTTTCAAAAGTCAATATACCCTCAGAAAAAATGAGATTTGGTCGTGATATAGAGTTTGCATAAAAATAGCTAAATATAACTACAGGTAAGTTTACAGGTAATGTCATAACTCAGTCATTAATGTCATTTGATTCTTATTGACTTCTTATATAATCTTCAGTTACATTCGTTTATTCGATAGCAAATGTGAAAAATAGCCCCAAAACGAGCACTTTATCGAATGCTTAATCAAAAACAATATTTTGGTGCAAAGTCTGAAGCACTGCAACAATAATACAAACTAGAGATTATGATCTGACCTCAAAGTAGGGCACTTTTAAAAACTTTTAGTCTTATGTTTTGGGCTTATATTTGATTATAAGTTTAAATGAAAAAAGAGGAATATATAGCAAACTGGTCACCACATCCCTTAAATTTGAAAAAGCTTTTATAAGCACATATATTATATATTGGATAAACCTGAAAGTAATACGGATATAACTGTAAGCATACATTAAGCTGTTTTTCTTCAACAAATTCTCTGATAAAAGAAAGCTTAGAAGAAAAAGCAGCAAAAAAAAGAGCGAATGCGTGTCAGAAGCAGAAAAGCTTATGATGTCATAATGATGTAAATGGGAGGTGAAACCAATGATGGTATGGATTGAGAGTTGGTGTTGTTTCTTCTAACCCCCCATACAAGTGAATGGTAGGTCATGCCTTACTTACGTTTGAAGTTGCGCTTTAGTTTGAGGACACTTATTGCTAAGGCTTTGCCTATCAATACAACGACTGAAATAGACTGAAAGCTAACTATACGGAAAAAGTCGTATTTCATAGTTATTATACCAGTGTTTAGTGTTCATGGGTTTACGTCTATTCGCAACTCTTGTATTTTCTTCTTTTTATATTAATGTTTGATGTGATAATACTTTATAACCAACAGCTGGAAAAATGTTTTGCAACAGTAAACTATCAAAGATCACGATAAAAAGTGATGCTTTTATTTGTGATTCTTATTGAAACTTTTTTATGTGTTGAATATTTAGTTTAGTATTGAGTGCGATAACTATAAGTATAACTAAATTGATTATAGAGAAAGGTGTGTCTCAACTCTAAGGAATTGAGTCTATCTTATTGTTTTTTGTGTGCAACTAAACAAAAGTCCATTTACTTTAGTTTTTCTAATAAGAGTTCTCTTCAAAAGTCCAAATATGATCAATAATACAATAGAAGTTGATCCAGACATGAACTTAGCAGCTCTTAGTCTTATAGCTATGTCTAACAGTAAATCGTCGTCATATCGACGTATCTGTTCTTCGCTGGGATCTCATTGCGAAAGTCCTACTGAAAGCAATAGTAATGCGAGTGTCTTTACTGATGACGTACCCGTTGATCTTAGCCGTCGCACTCTCGATGACCAGTCAATATCTCCACACTCGTCGACTTCATCATATTCTTCGACTTTATCCATAAGTCCGTCATTAACCGAATCTCAGTTCAAGATCGCCCGAATACTAACAGACTTAAACCGTATAAAACAAGATCCAGTGCCTAATATTACTGATTTAGTACATGATGCTAACATTGGAAGCAACTCTACAACATTGCAACTCAACTTCAAGAAATATTCCTCAATAGTAGACAACAATAGCAATAGTAGTACTGTTGGCAATAACAATAAAACAATCCAAGGACGAGGTCGTAAGAGGAAAGCGGTCTCAATCACGCTTTGCCAGCCTATTATTAAATCATTTGGTGTCAGTGCATATCATAGTGAAACTCATACCACTGATGAAGCTTTAATGAAGAAAATGCATCGCTGCAGCTTTAATGGATGTGACAAAGTTTATGGCAAAAGTTCTCATCTTAAGGCTCACTTGAGAACTCATACGGGTAAGAGTTAACAGTTATATCAATACAACTTAACAACTAATAGTTTGTCCAATACCAAAGTCAACCTTAACAACTAATGGTTATGTCCAATACCAAAGTCAACCTTTATTTATTGACTTACTCTATGCTTTTTACTCGTACGCGTATATGTTCTCATTTCCTGTAACAAAGTTTAGGCGAAACCACAGGCTGTGAGAAAAAGTTTTTCAAAGCAGTACACAGTACAGAAGAAAGTAATATATACTACAAAATATATGCAGGAAAAGGTATATATCTTTAATTTTTGTCGTATTTATTGAAGCTATAGGTTTTAGCACTGATAGCAGCTATTATCTGAAGAAATTATCGGTAAATTACAGTATGTAATAAACGCTGACTGAATGTAATTTGTGTGTATTGGCACACATGATGTGAGATATTAAATACTTTAGAAGAGCTTTAAACATATATTAAGTTTTAGAGCCAAGTGGTTTAGTAAAACGCATCCTTGATATGTTACATATCTGTAGTATTCTATCTCTTGAAAAGGTTGAACGTTTGCCAACGCCTACCCGTTCGCAAACCATATAATGTTCACCTACAGGAAAACTGGGAGAATATCAAACAGCTGTTTGCCTTGGCTTTTAGGGGAACAGGCTTTCAAGCTATTTACTTCTCACCCAAACTTCTAGTTAGTATTGTATTGTCATATTATTAAAATTCTGTAGACCATAAGTATAAGTATAGCAAAGACTACAACGAATAACACAAAGCCATAGCAGCTGCAAATCATATCCGGCCGCCAGGATTTGCCTTTTATTATTCACTTCTCTTCTACCTGTGCTCTCATCGCTTCACATAATATTTGAGAGCAGTAAAAGACTTCTATTGTCAATTGTTATATTCAGCCACACGTCTCCTGCCATCCATAACTCATCCATTTTCATCTTTGTTTATCAGTAGCGCAACATTTGTTATTTTCATTCAAATATCGCTTTATCACTAGCTATTAAAATCTGAATTTGAGATAAAAATTCATTATTCATACAGTATCTGATAAATATAGACATGAATATCTCCTCTTTAAATGAGCTAAATTTAAAAAACCCTTAAGTTAATTATTTCCAAATTTGATACAAAGAAAAGTTAATGCATTGTTACGCATATTAATTAACTTGTATTTTTGTTACCAATACTTAACAAAACAACACTTTATGTGCAAAACTAAACTTAAAGAAACATTGTTTTTCATATAATACTTGAGTCAATCAATCAAATGATCGTTCACATTGAGATTTGAAGGTCGAAAAGTCTCTCTTTTATAATTTTTTATTTGTATCGGTAAATGTTGTCTCTCCTCAAGGATGTTTGGGAGGCTTTCGAAATGCAGTTTTACATTATTACACATACCTGTACTTAAGTTGCATAAAAAATTGTAATATTTGAATGGTCGTACTTCTTATACAGTACTAGTATTCGCTATTTTCAAGACGTGTTTAGCATTCATTTATGTTTAAACTAATAAAAAGTAAGACTGCACGCAATTCCTGGATCTGCTTCAGACCCATTTCTTACGTGTAAAGTTTATAGTGATATCTTCGGTTCGTACTATTTGAAAATGATTTCAACTTTGGTTCGTTGGCTTGTTTTTGCATCTTTGGGGGCGTAGGATATTGTCTTTGAAAACATGGCCACTGGTTATGCTTGACCTACTAAACAATTGATTCAATTTATTTTGACGTTCCCTTCTTTACGACATCAACACATAACACGGCTCTTTAAACAAAATAAAACTCAAAATTAGCTGTTAGTTTTGCTTTTTTATTTTATTTTTTCTTAGCATTTCAGTCATTTCCCAAATCAAATATATATTTATCGCATTGTCTTGCATTTTGTTCACCAAAAAACTCCTACCGTATTATCCTTGGATGGGCTCGATTTTTATGACACGTTGAGATATAATAATGTTTGACGCAGAGGTGGGGCTCATTATCCTTAAGGAGTTTTTCAAGTCTTGCGTAACTAATTTTTTCGCAGAAAAATCAAAAGAAGGAACTTCAATACACGATTTTGCATCAAAATCTTCTTTATTGTTACGTATCTGACACTTGCAATGTTTTGCTATTAATCTGTTAAATATTCAATATTACGAATAGATTTAATATTAAATTTTCTATTGTTTTCGACTTTGACTATTATAGCATTTGATTAAAATTGATTTATAACTTTCCTATTGCTTAAACCATTTAGAAAGTTGGGCAATACAGGAAAATATTGCAAATGATCGCTTGAAGGGTTAACAAACAATATTTAATAGGATTTCAGCGATAAGCAGGTTATATGATAGATAAATAAGTTTTTCTGTTGTAGAATTTATAGCACAAATTAAAAAAAACTACTGATACTTGACTTATACCTGCATAAAATAAGAGGCGAATGTTTTAATTTTTTGCTTAAAATCATTGAATCTTGAAGTTTGCAAAAAATTAAGATAACTTCAATTTTTGCCAATTTTCGAGAACATTAAAATATGTGAAGCAAATAAAAGAAAAATAAAAGAATCAATATTCCTCTCATTACTCAATAGTATATTTTTTTCTATTGTATTTGTCTTGCAATTTGAAAAAACTTCAATTTAAAAGAATAATAAAAATTTTGAGAGAACTATGTCTGTGCTTATCAGATACAAAGTTATCGTAAATTTTTGAAATGTATCTCAAACTAGAAAGTTCTCAATCGATGTTCTGCAATAGCTTTTGTTTTCTGATTATATTCTTATATTATATTTAAAGAATTAAAATTTGAAATAGACTTAAAAGCGAAATTATCCTAAAGCCAAAAATGAGGCTCTAAGCAGTGAAATACTTCCTCAGCTCCAGTTAGTTTCGATTAGAGACTGTGATTCCATTAAGATATAGTTTCAGATAAAATTCACTATAATTATGAAGCCTAAAGGGCTCACAATATAAAAAATTTGGTTCAATAGAAATGAAAATTTGTTGAATACTTTTTTAATGATTATGCAAAATAAGCCCGTGAACTATAGATGCAATGTTTTCTAGACTCAAAAGCCATGTTACTTTAATAATTATTTTTTGATCATAATCAAAATCAATCAAAATGTGAACTTTTGTACACTGCATAACTCGCATATTAGAACATTTCAAATATTTGGCACTACTCTTGTCTATATTTAGATTGTATTCTCTTAGATTTGGGTCTGACTTAAAGTGGGTGTAAGAAATTCTTTGTCTTCGCTAATTTTGATTTAAATAACTATTAAAAAAAGTTTACAGTTCGTGAAAATATATTTGTTTCTAGTCTTTCTTGAAGTGAAACATTGAGAGCATTTTGACAAAAGTTACATTGAAATAATGACAAGAAAACTACTACTACTACTGAAATAAACTATTTCCTTGTATGCAATGGTATGCATGAAAGCAATGCTGAAAATATCTATTAAATTCTATTGAGATGATTCATTGATTTAAAAAACGGAATTAAAGAATTGTATACATTTTGATTCAGGTGAACGACCATTCGCTTGCAGTTGGCATAACTGTGGCAAACGATTCGCACGTTCTGACGAATTAGCACGTCATTACCGAACTCATACGGGAGAAAAAAACTTCGTTTGTCCGTATTGTGAAAAACGATTTATGAGAAGTGATCACTTGACAAAACACGCTAAAAGACATCCCGAATTCCGTCCCGACGCACTCACTCGAAAGAACCAGCACAACCAGCACACGCACCAGAGGCGGACTCTCAATGATATTTGTGTTGTCAAGTCTTCATTTTCAGTCAACATTAGTCCTGAAAGCCATGACAAGAGCGAAATAGATGGCAATAATAAGCAAATCGGACACGAGATTAATCTGGATAGTAATTCAATACCTCATAAACCTTAATATATTTAGAAAATTGTTCAAAATTACCAATTATTCAAATACTAACAAAATCACTTACAACTGAGAAAAACTTTTTTAATTCCATTATTTTCTTGAATATATCGAAAAATTCTCATTTTAATACTTCTGTAAAGATTTCAAAAGTTTGATAAATACTGTGCCTTTCATATGATAAATTAGTACAGATTCAAACCATTCAAATGCCAAACTATTTTACTCATGTTTAAGAGCACTAATAATAACGCAATGCAACAGAAAAATGTTATATAAATATCTTATTAATCTAAAATCCCTAGTTTTAAATATAAATTTTTTAAGTTGTTAAAACTGACTTTAAATGTAAAATAATTATAAAAGAATTTAGAATAAATAAATGAATGCATTTTGAATTTGCAGGTCAAACAATTCTCTTTATTCTTTCATTAAACGTCTCTTAGTAGTGATCAAATTGTTTTACTTCGTTACACAAACTTATTATAAAATGACATTTGATTTTCAAATTAACATTTATAAAGTAATGAATTTTTCATTCAGATAATAAAACAAGAATTAAACTCAAGTCATACAACTCATTAAAGCAAAATGAAACATAAATCAAAACTTATAAACTGAACATAATATCAACTTTCAGTATATAAATGCTTAAATAGAAGAAAAATTGGTTTACAAACTTTGAGATTCTTGAAATGGCAAACATAAAGTTTGTTTATTGTATTTTAAACAATAAATTTTTTGGTATGATTTGTTAATCAGAAAATAGGAAAATAATTTTTATAAAAACTAAATGCAAAAAAACAAATTAGTAATAGTAACACAACAACATATACACCGGGATTGTAAAAGCTTTTCTTTGACTTAATTGAACTTTAAGGTTAATTTTCACTGGGATTACATTAATGTGAAGTGAATGTGAGAGTCGGCCAATAGTCTAATTTGATATTTTGCTACGATTTTTAGTGAACTTGTAATTTATATAATCTGAATAACATTCACAAAAACAGTGATTTTACGAAATCAAACTTTTTTCTAACTGCAAACAAATAAGCGATTTATGAAGGAATCACATCTAATTCTGTGGCAATAATGCCGTTTGATTCTTGTAATTGATTCTACAAAAATGTTTCAATACATTATTATACACTTTAGTTATAAATAATAACTTATTTTACATATTATTTGAGGCACAACATTATCTTATTAACATTCTGAGCAAATTAACAAAACACATTTCTGGTAATTTTCTTCCAAACATACTTTGCCAAAAGATCGTATTGTCTCTCACTATCACTAAATACTGAGGAAAATGTCATCTTAACTGAAAACTCAATTTATTCAACCGAGTTCTCATTGGAAAGAATATATATTCCTGAAGAACCTTATAATGAGGAACTCTAAACATGAATTTAATTGATTTAGAAGAGAAAAGTCCTCTTCCATTGAAGCACTTGGTTTTGGCAAAGCATGATTTCAACTCTTCGTGAAGGGTTCGTTTAAATATCAGTTTTTATTGATCTTTTCACAATCAAGTCACTAATACTTTGCTATTTACTGGAAAATTATCTGCTAGTTATGGGAATCGCGCGTAATTACAAATTGTTTGCTGAGTCTTTGCAGTTTTGATAATAGTATAATAAAACTGTTGCAAATTTATTAAACCTTTACTTTTAATTGAAATCCTAATAAGAAAGCCTTGAATTGGTTCCTAAATGCGATTCCCATATGAAGCTAACATAATACCCCAAATTTAAGCTTTTGAAATAGAAAATGTGAACTGAATCACACAAATAACTTTCGAATAGAAAGCTTTGTTCGCAATAAACTCAGGCACCAGTAAATTATTGGATCACTAGATGAAGTAAATAGTTATGCCTCGATTGCTGCCTATAATAGCAAAGGTAAATGATATAAATAAGCTGCCCCTCAAACGCAACACTTCGATTGCAATGAACTTAATTGCAAACTGCGATTCCAACACATTCAACGTTCAAAAACTTTCAACTTTCAATTAGAGCTAAACTTATTGTAATATTTGGTCAATTAAATTAAATCTCGTGAAAACAAATGACAAATAAGAGATGAACATTGTATTTGGCTGTTATTGAAGTCTTGTTCGACAATCTCTTACAACCAAAACTGGAAGTTATTCAAAATATTTTGGGAAATTATGACAAGTGGTCGGTCTCTGACCGCGATTGAGTCCATTTCCTTATGTTGTTTTTTATACACATCTTCTTCTTCTTCAGTCTGACTCAAGAGTCAATTTATTGAACCGACTACTCTAGAAGACCGATATTTACAGTTATAATGATTTGGCCTTATTTTCTTTGGTGATGATAATAATTAGGAGATAATCATAATCGATGATTAAATGGAGACTTGAACTTCTACTGAACTAACTGTATAAATATAAAACAAGTGAATGCCATCACAGAAACACTAAAACCACATTAACTAAAGCCCAGTTTCATTGTGATAGAGAGGCATTTTGAGTCTCAGTCCACTGTCACTGTCTGAAGGATCGTCAGGCATTATGTAGTTATCCTTTCCATTTGTCTTCAAATCTTCAGAATCATTACTTTCGTTGTCGGCATCATATCTGAGTGGAACTTGAGAATCAGTGTGTTTAGGACTATAGGTTTCCATGCGATGAAGTTGAAGCTTTGGGCCCCTAAGGTATGATTTATTTATACATTGAGATTTTATATAAATAGTTTTACTAGTTTTATATAGTTTTCAAACCTACCAGTCAGCAGTCGGTCGCATCAGAACTTTTATACGCTATAATCAATAATAGTTAATATAAGTATTGATTCTTATTTATTTTTATGGCTCTATTTAGATCTCACGTGTATAATCGGGCCCTTGGCGTGACTGATCTTCATAAACGCTATGAATGGTATCGCAGCTACAGATATAAGCGAAAGACCCCAACCAATGACAGACGCCCACCACGGATACACATAATCACCATAACTCGGAGGTTTGAGATCAATAAACGAAAAGATCAAAATGAACTGAAAAAAAGATTCATTAAATTTAATTGATTTGCCTCTAATACTAAAAGATTTATTTTTAATGAGTAGATTTCTTACTAATATAAGTCCAGGACAGACAAACTTCCAAATAAAGCGCCAGTACATTCTCTGAAACGGATAGTGTCCGAGCATTACTTTGACATCTTCCATAAAGCGATCGATTCCATAAACCCATGAAATTACTGTTACTTCAACCAAACCAATGACCAAAGCAGAAAAACTATATAATTGGAGAAAATATTCATTAATACCTGAATGAATATGAAAAGTCACATTCAGACATGACTAATAGTGTTTAGTCATACCTCGCACAATGATTATCCATGAGCTGCAGAATATACATTCCACCCTAAAGGCAACATCAAATTGTTAGCTAATTTTATATTTAGTTTAATATATAATATCTATTTTTTAGTAAACAAACCTTTGTGCATATGAGAAGTCCAACTAAAAACATGCCCAAACAAGTAAAAGCGAGAACAAATGGTTTACGATGTCTAAACTTTTCAGGCCACGTATCAACGATTGTTGTCACAACTGTTTCGATTAGAGTGAATTGAGTACCCAATCCAAGTGTCATCAGCATAAAGAAGAACAGAAACGCCCAAAGAGGTGATATCGGCAGACGAGACACTGCTTCAGGATATGCAACGAATGCAAGTCCAGCGCCTAATATCATTTGAAAAATGCTTATTGCTATCAATCAATACTAATAAGTGTACAAAAGATTCAAACCTTGAGCCGCCACTTGATTGACTCCAACTCCTAATTCATGTGCCATAAATCCAATTATGCTAAAGATGACAAAACCAGCAAAAACACTGGTTCCACAATTGCCAATCGAGATGAAAAATGCATCTCTATTTATATTAGAAATTAAGAGTGAGACACAGTATTGAAACAAAGAAAATTGGTTTTAAACCTGTAGAAGTTGTTGTGAAATCGATTATAACTGGCCAAAGTTATGAGACCTCCCCAACATGGAGATAATGAAAAGAATATCTGCATGGCTGCGTCCGCCTTATTCAAACAAATTTTCTCATTAGCTTAAGTTCTCAACAATATATTTCTCATAGAAAAATAATAAAATAAATACCACTTAATTTTCAACATTCAAAGCAGAAACATTAAAAGTATTTACTCTCGATGTGCAAAAATTTATTAAAAATTATGCGATTTATTAAAAATATGCAAAGATTGAAATATGCTTACCCAGACTTGTGCTTCTTTCAATCTATGCCATTCTGGGGTCAGATAGAATCTTATTCCTTCTGAAGCACCCGGGAGTGTAAGACCACGAATCAATAGAATCGATAACACAAAGTATGGAAATATAGCAGTAAAATAGACGACCTTTGGTTAAGAAAAATCATATATTCAATAAGACCGGAAAATGACAAAATGAATAATAATATAATAAAACGAATGAAACCTACTTTTCCCATACTTTTGACGCCTCTTACTAGACAGACAAAGACAATCAACCAGCAAATGAATAGACAAAATGCTAATTCAAATCGAAAGCCTCCTAAATCATGGATACCTTCAGTTAAACCGAGTACAAAATTACTGAGGAAAAAAGTTTTAGAAAATCCATGAGAACAAGACATGTCTTAAAGGGATCTTTTTTATTACTGAAAATATTCATCGCTTGCCATTCTTGTATTTTCTTTCTTCAAGACATTCCAAACACTATCATTAATACTACACGTAAGATTAGCAGCTGTGGCATCGACTGTCGCTGGATTTAAACTCTGTTCGATAACATTAGTTCCATTGCCGAAGAAACAATCCCGAAAAATACAGGTGCCGTTGAAAAGCATTGTTCCGTTATGTGACGTGCAATTCTTTGTGTCGAATTTACGACAAGCTATAAATTTAATAATAAAAATATATTACAATAAAAACACTTTCGAGAAAATATCCTCAACAAGTTATTTGATTTCAGCCAAAATCCTATCACATAAATATTTAGGTCTAGATATATTTGGAAAATATTTGATTAGAAAAATTTATTGGTTCCGAAAGGGTTTAAAAAGTTAATATTGATGTACAGTAATCAGGAAAATGTAATATAGAAAAGAAGGCATGAATTACCGTCAGTGTTCCACCAATTATCGCATGAACTCCACGGTAAGTTTGAAGTGAAAGAAGATATTAAATAGAAGAGACCCCAGGCGAGGATCATGTTATAGTAAATGGAAACGAGTCCAGACATCGAAAACATTGCATATCCGAGTCCCTGAAACATTGGAGAAACTTTCCAAATAGTTATGGGGCCCTCACTTGCGTACTGACCAAATGCTAATTCCATCAAAAATAATGGTAAACCAACAAATATCAACATAATTGTATATGGAATGAAAAAAGCGCCTGAAATTTCAAAAATCCATTATTTAGATTATTTATCTTGAAGAAAGGGATAGAAAAGCTGATCCCAAACCTCCTCCATTTCTGTAGACAAGATATGGAAATCTCCAGACGTTTCCGAGACCTACTGCATAGCTTAGACAAGAGAGTAGAAATTCAAGACTATTAGACCAGTTTCCTCTCTCTTTATTTTCATCGAAATCAGGCGATTCGCTTATAACAAGTGTCGGGATATCCATTTGCGGCGCAGGCATTGCCACACAACGAATTTCCTGCAAAGTTTACAAAATTGTTTTGATTAATTTCTTTTTAGTCCCTAATGAGTTAATGTTTATTCGGAAAAACTAATAAAAAAGTTCAAATAAATTATTTGTTGCTTCAAAAACTTTTTCAGCTTTTTCTTATCTCAATGGAAACGTACTATCAGTAAGTTTTACACAAGTCTCTGTGATTACTTCAATTTAATTGGAAGCACACACTGATTCATGTTAATTAAATTATTTATTTTCATTCAAAAACTATTTATATATTATTATGACATTAATTGATAGAGTACTTAATGTAAAAATAATTTGTTTTATTAATTTCAATGACTAAATACAAGTGAAAACTTAATTAAGCGCAGTCTAGTTTATGCAAATATGTAATTAATATATATGTCTTTCAATTTGTAGACAACTCGAAAATTAT